>JAQQSV010012838.1:0-12664 GCA_028646515.1 Pseudochirops corinnae | reverse complement strand
AGTTAGAGTATAGATGACAAATCTCCCCAAAGGAATATGATAAAAAAAAAAAATCTCAGACTGTGTTTTAAGTCCCCTTTTCACCATCACTTTTGGCTGTCCCTTGATTTTGAGTTAGAAAACCTGGGTTCAAATCCAAATTTATCATATCCTTCCAACTGTGTGATGTCATTTAACCTCTCTTAGTCTCCATTTCCTCATTAATTAAATGGGGATAACACAAGCACTAACAGTGCTGATGTGAGGAGAGTCCTTGATAAGCCTTTAATGCCATGTAAGCATTAGATATTATAATTCAAACATACATCAAGATGAGAGAGAGATATTCGACTCCCTTGCCTTGATCTTTTTGTTTTCAACCAACACCAAGAGATCCAGGTAGCCAGAGTGAAGCATGTGAGATGCACACATACTACCTATCAGACTTTAGTACAGTTGCCTGTTCAGGAAAGGGCTGAATAGAACTTTTACTGTCCTTTGGAAACAAGAAAAAAAGGAGGCAGAAATGGTTTGTTACAGCATTAAAAGACATCATCTTTTAAGAAAGAATTATTTTTTCTGTTCCATTTCTTCATAAATGATCTGATCTTAAAGAAAATTTGGGATTTCAGGGCTGACCACTGATAAAGAAATATGTTTCACTGAAGGGTGGTGACTAAAATGGACTTCTCCTTTTTGCAAAGTTATGAGTTTACCAGCTGAGGAACATAGACAGTGAAAGAACTCCAGGAAAACAAAGGCTTTGGGTGGTTCTTTACTGCAAAGACGAGGATAACTAGTCTTCCAGCTGCATAATCCAGACTAATTGCTACAAAAATAGCCACTAGGAGAGCATGACCATAGTCACTCTCCAATAAGAAATCTGCATTGTATAGGCAAGAAGGAATCTCAAAATGCAAAAAGAATATTAACAGTAATCTATATTCTTTCTAAATTAAAATGCAAATGAATTTTTCTTCTTCCTCCTCTTCTTCTTCTCCTCCTCCTCCCCAACACTCCCCCTTTTCTTCTTTCTCCTCTTCCTCCTCTTCTTGTTCCTCTTCCAACTTCTCCTTCTTGGGTCTCCCTCATCTCCCCCAGGATAGAAGTGTAACAGCTACTCAGAGGCTAATGCCACTGATGATTGTGAATGAAGAAGCTTTATCTTGCTCCATTTTTCAAACCTTGTCTGGTCCACAGCTCTTTAGGTATCATGGTGGCCCTCCATTCACTATATAAGTGCTGAACTTACTGCTTCTATTTTTTTTTTACTTTAAACTTAACTCCCAAAGTAAAGAGATTTACCAGCCCCAATCTCCTTTCGCCATCCCTCTTCCTATGTCCTCAACTCCAACAGGGTTGGGGCACCACACCCAGCTAAATGAATTTTGAGAAATAGATTTTCAAGGGTACATTTAGAAAAATACAATGGATTTAGAAAAATGAAGTACAGCACAAAATAGGGTGACTTGAGTCTATCCTCTACAGAGGCTAAGAAGTGGAGAAGCTTATATGGGAAGGCTTTAGGAAAGAGACATTTTATGTGGGCACTCACCTTCTGAATGAAGCCTCTCCTAGCTGAGGCCACAGAGAGTTGCCTCCAAAGTACTCATTCTCCTACTAGAGTAAACTGGTTTGCCTGAGAGCCTGGACTGGGTTTTTTCCTTATACAACTACATCAAGATTAACACGAATTCACATAATGCAAAAATTGATTTAGTGCTGATTAGAAAATGATATTAGCTGCCCAGTCAAAGCTTCAAGCTGATGTGTATTTAAGGTACATACTGAAAGAAAATAGAAATGGAGAGTGAAGAAACCTTTACTGTAAGAGTTGGTAACAATGTTTAATTGCGTAATGTTAAAATTACCAAAGAGGCAACTAGATAGTGAAATATCCTGATGTTTTGGAGAAAATAATCAAGGAAGGGAGATACACTGATCACCAAAAAGCATGCCCTTAAAGAAAAAAAAAACAAACGTTAGAAGAAAACTTATTTTTGATGAGCTAGAAAATAATTATTCACACTTCTTGCCCTGGGGACAGTAATCAAATCAATAGTACCACTGCTTCCAGAAAAGCTATGACATTTTCAATCATTTTTCAATCATGTCTCTCTGTGACCCCATTTAGGGTTTTCTTGGCAAAGATATTGGAGTGGTTTGTCATTTCCTTCACTAGCTCATTTTACAAGTGAAGAAACTGAGGTAAACTGGGTTAAGTGACTTGCCCAGGGTCACACAGCTAGTAATTGTCTGAGACTACATTTGAACTCAAGAAGATTAATCTTCCTGACTCCACACCTGGTACTCTATCCACTGCACTACTTAGCTGCCTAACTGACATCAGATTACCCTATGATTTCATTCTTTGAACATGTGACTTCACCTCTCCCTGCCCACCATTCTACTTGTATTGTCTCCTCCGTTAGAATAGAAGTTCTTTGAGGGCAGGTGATGTCTCTCTTGTGTTCCCAGCACTTTGTTAGCACAGTGTCTGGCATATAGTAAGTGCTTAATAAATGATTTTTCATTCATTCATTCATGCATGCAAGAATTTATGTATTTTCTCTTTTGGTGCAGATAAGCAGTTCACAATCTATCCAAATTTTCTTCTGTATTATTCTTGCCCATTATATATGTTCACCCAGCCCAAGACTCTTCAGAAGGTACAGAATTGTTTAGATCACAACGATCACATAATTTCAGAGTTGAAAAGTACCCCAGCGATCATCCTATTCAATCTATAAGAACTAGCTTTTATACAAAGGTCAATTAATCAGTAAGTGTATATTGAGTGTTTACTATGTTCCAGGTACTGTGGTAGGTGCCAGGGGATACAACTTTATTTGTCTTCATGTTGCATTCTCTCTATGTGGCAGTAAGATCTTTGAGGACAGGTATTGCTATTTTTCATCTTTCTCTCTTTCTTTTTAAAAAATTTTTAAAATACTTTTTTATTTTATGAGGGGGGAAGGCAGGACAATTGGGGTTAAGTGACTTGCCCAAGGTCACACAGCTAGTAAGTGTCAAGTGTCTGTGGCTATATTTGAACTCAGGTCCTCCTGACTCCAGGGTCAAGTGTCTATTCACTGAGCCACCTAGCTACCCCCCACCTTTTTCTTTCAAGAGCCCTGCCCATCACAGAAGCTTAAGCAATGCCTTTTTAAAGTTTGAAATGAAATAAGAGAGGCATTTAAAGATAATCTACTTTCTGCTATTTCTCAGAATTGTCCTTTGAAGGTCTGGGAGACCAATTATCAATCCAGCAAAATTTAGGGGATTTCCCTGTAAGCTTATTTGAACCTGACCTCACAGCCTGAGAAAAAAAATCAACGTGACCCAAGTCCCAGTAAATATGAGACCACTACTAAGGGAATGAAATATTTAAAGAATTCAAAAAGGAAGATCACATTTTCAAATAGGTAAATCAACAGCATTTTTTTCCTACATCACCCTTTGGCATTGGCCTTTTACTTGAAATTTGATAGTTATTTAAATACATTTGAGATTCTTTTTTTTTTGGAGGGGGTAAGGCAAGGCAATTGGGTTTAAGTGACTTGCTCAAGGTCACACAGCTAGTAAGTGTGTCAAGTGCCTGAGGTGGGATTTTAACTCAGGTCCTCCTGACTCCAGGACCCATGCTAAATTCACTGTGCCACCTACCTGCCCCAATACTTGAGATTCTTAAGATCCGGTAGGGAATAGTTTTGCTATATACTTTCAAAGTAAACCAACAGCTTTTATTGAAAACCTAGGAGCTGTGCTATGTACTAAGGGGGATTGATATCAAGAATTAAAAACCATTATACATTCTCACCAATTTATCATCGTATTGAAAAAACAATGACAATGACAGTGATGATGATGAAACTAATAACTCATATTAATATAAGGTTTACAAAGCACTTTACATATCAAATCAAATGAGATAACATATAAAAAGTACTTTGCAAACCTTAAAGTACTATGTTAATATTAGTTATGAGACAGTTGGGTAGAACAGTAAAGATAGCTCTGCACCTGGTATAAGGAAAAATGAAGTTCAAATCCAGCCTCAGACACTTACTAGCTGTGGCACCTTGGGCAAGTCACTTACCCTCTGTCTGCCTTATCTGCGGATAAGTTTCCTTATTTGTAAAGTGGGGATAATAGCTGCCTCCCAAGTATTTATGAAATAAAATGACATATTATTTGTAAATCTTGAAGCTCTTTATAAATGCTAGCTATCATTATAATTATTATATGTAATTTCATTCGATCTTCCAGATGAGAGAAGGACCCTTAGTCTCCCAGCTTTAAAGAAGAGAAACATTAGGCTTAGTGAGGGGTAAGTGACTCCCTAGAGTTCCACAGTCAAAAAAGATCATCAGAGGGAGCATTCATATGCAAACCTTCAGGACCTCAACACTAGGACTTTATGGACTATGCCACATGGCCTTTCTAAATATGAATACAGTGAAACAAGTGTAGATCCTTGAGGTATCAGACTTTTAGTTATCAGCCAAAAGATGCAAAGCTAAGTCATCAAAGGAAATGGCATAATAGTCAAAGCAACAGTAGAGTATTTTTCTCATCTAGCTAGAGGATACTCTCAAACAAATCCACATAACATCTGCTGCCCTGCCCAGTTTCAATGGCACCTACTAATTTCAACGGCACCTCTAATCTCATCACCATGTTCCTAACTCAAACCTTGACTTGACCACCTCCCTCAGCCTCCTCTCCCCTCTGACTGGAGGGCTGAAGGGCAGAGTACCAAACTCCTCCCAATGCCTTCCTTTATAGATGGTAGAAATTGGACTTTGGTTCACTCCACTCTGAATCTGCTCCTCTTCCTGGCTTCAACTCCAAGGGACAAGACATACCCTGATCTCCCACCCATTCACACTTTCCTGTCTCCTTTTGTGTGGTATCTCTCCTTCTCATTATATTATAAGCTCTTTGATAAACCATCTTTCTTTTTATTTATTGTATCTGTAGCACTTGGCAGAATGCTGCTACATCCTAAGTGCTTAATAAATGAGTACTGGATTGGCTGAAATAGCAGATACCTAGGGAATACATGTAGTGGATCACATACATGGAGGGGCACACATAAGAAGGAACCCACATGACTAGGGTATGCACACAGGGAACACAATGGGCAAGAAACCTTTTCTGGAAGGGAATATGTGTGACGAGAGCATGCATAGGTACAGAGAATACATAACAATACAAAGCAGGACTTCCTATGTCTTCTGGTCATGTCATTACATGGCCCTTGCTGGGCCAGCTTCCTGACGGAATTGCACAGAGAGCAGTTGATGCCAAGTGCGTGGTTAATTCTGAACTTGTGAAAAATGGACTACAGCCTCTAAGAACTGATCTCCCCTTAATTCTCTAGGGCATGAGGCTGGATGTCACTGTACTTTCCCCACAGTCACTGCTAGTCACTGCCAAACATGATTTCATTGGACACATGGTGGTAGGTGACATGTCAGGCATTCCTCCTCTGACTTACAGATAATCACAAATAAATATGGTATGTGGGGGTGTGTGTGTGTGTATGAACGTGCATGTGTGTGTATGCACGTGCATGTGTATGTATGTTTGTATTGTTTGTTTTGAGGTGGCTTGGGTAAGACGTAGGAACACCTGAGATATACTGAAAAATACTGCCTTTTCTTAAGGATATCTTCAGCTTTTCCAGTGGCAAAAATCAAAGTGCTTCTGTGGTTACAGATTTAATCCAAACAATTCTATTATTACGAACACAAGCAGAGGCCAAAACAAATCTTCCATAATGTACCATGGGAAACTTATTTATTCAACCTCTTTCTATTTTTATGAAACTATAGTAATGAGAATTAATCAAGAAACGGATAACAGTCTGCATTATCTAGGGAAATATTTCTAGAAAACTTTTAAGATTTTTTAATACATAGCAACATAGCACATGGTTGGAACAGGTTACATAGTAATATTGAATTACAAAGCTTTTCCATAACAGTATTTTTAAGAGCCTGTGTTGAAATACCACCACAAACAACCCCCCGCCCCATTACATCAGTGACATAGAATGAGCTGGAAGAGGCCTTAAAGGTCATTTCCTCCAAACACCTATTCAATGGGCATGAATGTTTTACTAATATAGTTGGGGGAGGGCGACTATAGCTCTTCCTGCTGGCATTGATGGAGTACAAATCCAGGGGTCTAATCCAGGGACTCTAATCCGAGGGTTCTTAACCTGAGATTTGCTAACTTGTTGCTTTTTTGAAAGTTATTTTGAAAATGCTATTTTGGTATAATTTGTATCCTCTGTAATCCTGTGTACTTTTATTTTATTCATTTAAAAACATCATTCCAAGAAGGAGTCAATTGCCAAAGGCATCCATGACACCAAAAAGGTACAGAAACCCTGTTCTAAAAGTAGCACATGATGGCTGTTTTCTTGTTTGAAGGAGGAATAGAAGGAAAGAAGAAATGTGGGATTAGGCTCATGCTGGTTGGCCCAAGAGGGTAGAATCAGAAACAGTAAATGGAAGAGTGAAAGAAATAGATTTAGACTTAGTATAAGGAAAAGCTTCCCAGCAATTAAAGCTATCCCAAAATGGAATGGGCTACCTATGAAGGCAGTAAGCTTCCTGTCAAAGAAGTCTTTGATCAAAGACTTGATGGCCAGTTGTTGGAATGTTGTTTTTGAGAATTGGGCTGACCTAGGTGGCTACTGAAGTCACTTCCAACTTGAAATTTCTACTGCTGTGAATGTAGCTTGAACCAGACACATGATTCTCCCTTTGATTCGAAATCAGCAAGGTGGCACAGAAAATAGAACATTAGGCCTAGAGTCAAGAAGACCAGAATTCAAATCTAGCCTCAGACACTTTACTGGATGTATAACCCTGGGCAAGCCACTTAATCTCTATCTGCCTCAGTTTCCCCAATTGTAACATGGGAATAACAGTTAGGAGGATCAAATGAGATATTTGCAAAGCACTTAGCACAGCACCTGGCAGACAGCAGGCACTATTATTGTTGTTAAGCCATTAGTCCGGTGCTACACACATAGCAAACTCAACATAAATGTTAGATGTTATTATTATTTAAAAGAAAGAAACAATAACAACATACACTTATCAAGTATCAGCTATAAGCTGAGCACTGTGCTTGGGGCTAAGGAGATACAAAGGTGCAAAAAGACCCCTTAAGAAGGTTATAGTCTAGCAGAGTGGATAAGACAATAACACAAATAAGAATAACTTACAATGGCACAAAATAAGAGAGAGGTACAAGACACAATGAAGTCTGAGAAGGAAGATCCTTAATCAAGACAGGCAGGGACAGGAATTAAGGAAAATTTCCTGGAGGAGCTAGTATACGAGTTGGACTTTAAAGGTTTTAGTAGGAATTCATTCCAAGGAAATAAGGAGGGAAAATATTTCAGGCACAGGGCTCAATTTAAGCAAGGGCATGGGAGTGTATGTTTTGGGAACAGAGAGTTGTCCAGTTTGGTTGGAATACAAAGAGCAAAAAGACAAGTAACACGAGCTACATCCTGGAATGTAGAAAATGATTAAACTTTTCATTTCTCACCTGTTAGAAATATTTTCTTAGAAGCCTATGAGTGACATTCGTTCTCTAAAGATGTTCCTTTTTCATCCAGTAGACTATGTACTTTTCATTTTTCGGCAGAATGGAATGGAAATGTTATCTTTCTGAGCAAACATTTCCATCTAATGATAACAAAGCTGTAAGCCTTGAAAATATTGATTTTTCCAAAAAGGTCTATATGCCCTTTTGGGAGGGGATGACTTGAGGCAAAATGGAAGAAGAGCTGTCATCAACAATATAAAGTAAAACATTATAAAGAGAAAGAGAGAAAAACAGGGATTATAGGGAATAAAATGGATGATGAGGAAGTAAAGTGGAAATAGGCAAAGGTCACACGTAGAGGTAGGACATAAGCTTGAGCCAGCTCCTACTGGCTCATGAGAGCCAACTGCTAAATTTTCAACGTAAGCATTCACACCATAGAAATTGGCAAATGCTATAAATCATGTCTTGATTTATTGTTTTGTGGATTGTCCAGATTTAAGAAAACGATAAAGAAAATACTAATAATGCAGATTGAGTTCAAAAGTGTGTTGTTATGTACATTCTTCCCAACTCCCCAACCCAGGGCTGGTTTTTAAACATTTACCAGCACATTCCTGAGGACAGAAAAAAATAAAGACAAAAGACAAAATGAAAATAAAAATAAGGAAAAGAAAGTATAAAAAGTCAAGAAGGATAGAAAGAAACCAGAAAGACAAAAAATGAATTAGAAAACCTATTTCTCCAGAAAGTCTTTCCAATTCCCAAAGATAAAGAGGTAGACAAATGTTTAGATACAGTTAAATACCTGCTCTGTACAAGGCCCCAGAATAGGTCCTCTAAGAGGCATGTAGATGAATATGGCATGGTCCTTGCCTTGTCAGAATTCTCATTCCTCTAGGAAATGTAAGATATTTGCAAAAATAACTACAGCATAAGGAAAATAGTGAAAGGCCTATAAGAGTGAACAAGGAAATGCTATGGAAGTTTAGGGAAAAGAGAAATAAATTTCAACTGAAATGGGAAAGGACCAAGGAATATTTCATGGAGAGCGGGAAAGTTCAAGTAGACTTTGAAGGGCAAGGGCATTTTGACATGACTTAAAAAGGAGGGGAAAATGCTTGAGGGAAGAGACTTGGAAGGCTAAGAAAGACATGGAAACTGGAAGATCTGATTTTTGAAAAAGTGAGCAGCTCAAATGGACTAGAGCTGCAAGTACATGGGGACATGGATTTGGGGATAATTCTGGTAGGAAATTTGGGGATCAAATCATGGAAATCTTTGAATGTCAAGTTGAAAAGTTTAAATCCCTTTCTGAAGGCAATGGAGAATTTTGAAAATTTATGACTGGAGAAAGGTGAACTGATCAGAGTCATCCTGTAGGAAGAAAGTTATACAGGATGCAAAATGGGTTGAAGTGAGAAGACAGGTAACTTGATTTAAAAAACTATTAAAACAAATAGTAATAGTAGTGAGAAGTTTGGTAATAAAGGAAAGAAGACAGAACATAGTCATTTTAAAAGGTAGTAAGAGCCAGGAAAGATTTTTCTCTAATGGGAAGAATTAATTTTATTTATACACAAATCTATTTCAATGTAATAATTGCACATTCTTATAGTGTCTTGAGTTTACAACCAGCTACTACAACACAAATGATAGGCCACATAACCATGGGGTAGCATAATCGGTCTTGATTTCAGGAGGGAATTTAATTCTATACTATCCTATGACATTCAAAATAAAAAGCTAGGAAAGGAGTGGATCATATTTCTATTGGACTGGCATCTAACTGGCTTGAACCCAAAGAGTATTGTTTTCAATTAGGTATCAACCTAGGAGTATATCTCAAGTGATGTCCCACAAGGACTTACTCCATTCAATAGCTATATTAATGGCCAGAAGAAAAGAATCAAGGATATATCCATCATATCTCTAGCTAACACCTTAAATGTGGTTGTTAATACTCTAGAGAAGTGTTGTCAAATTGAAATAGAAATGGATCCCCATAGGCTGCATATTAACTTAAAACATTACAAATTAGTGTTATGTTGAATGGTATTTTTATTAACTTTGTTGAACATTTCCCAATTATATTTTAATAGGTTCGGGTCACACTCAGGAGTTTTGTTTGCTACAAGGACATCGGAGCTCTAGAACAAGGGATCTTAGACTAGCATAGATGCCTGGGAGTCTGTAGATGGATTTCAGGGATTCATTTAATTACGAATTTTTAAAAAAACATCATTCTGAAAAGCAGTTTACAGCCTTCGCCAGACTGACAAAGGGGTCCATGACATACAAAAACCAATCAGTCAAAAACAGTAAAGAATTACTATTCTAGAGGAAAAATAGTAAGAAGAAGTATGGCACAGGATAAAGTTCACTAGAAGAGGATCTGGAAGATGGATTCAAATTTGTCTCAATCACTTACTATTTTTGTGATCTTGGGCAGGGCACTAAAACTTTCTAAGTCTCAGTTTTCTCGTTTATAAAATGATGAGTCAAACTAACTAGGTTTTAACACCTACTTGGGCACCAATCTATGATCTTATGATAAATTATAAATGACATGGATCAACTGGAGAAATGAAAAAAGAGAGGAGAATTCAACTAGAAAAATTGGGGGGCTTCAAGCACAACAACACAGGTATTTGTTGGGGGAAATATGAGTGATCTCATTATAGGGCAAAAAGCCAGGCTAGGATTCATAGCTGACCACATGAATCTACCATGTAATCTTGTTGGGGTTTGTTTAAGTCACTGGGATAATTTTAAAAAGCGTGTATATCAAGGGTTGGGAAATAAAGTTCCTCTATATTCTGTATTACTCATGGACTTAACCAAGAATTTCAAAGAATTTGGTCACCCTTCTTTAAAAAGGATGCAAGAAAACATGTGATAAGGAAAGCAGAGAAATAGTTTCTATGGTAGAAGATTAAAACTGAACTTTATTAGCCCAGAAAAAGAGGAAGATCATCAACAAAGCTTGGCCATTATGTGATGAATCTTGTTGACTACAACATACTGTATACTAAGGGGAAGAGTTATTGTGGCCTGCTTAAGGATATGCTTGTAGGGGCAGCTAGGTGGCACAGTGAATAGAGCACCCACCCTGGAGTCAGGAGGATCTGAGTTCAAATTTGAGCTCAGACACTTAACACAAAAACTAGCTGTGTGACCTTGGGCAAGTCACCTAACCCCAATTGCCCTCCAAAAAGCAAAAAAAAAAAAAAAGAGTATGCTTACAATGGCAAAATCATGTATTCATAAAACATCATTGTTGGTATTCAAGTGTTTGACTTATTTTGGTCTTAACCTTAAATTTTACAGGTATAGAATTGGAATTCCTAATGTGTAAGCTCGATGCAGTTTGGCAACTCATCTACAATTCGGTCTTAGGAAGTTGTCAGAGCAAAGAATGACTTGCCCAGGGTCACAGGTAGGCTATATCTCAAACAAAACACCCTGGTTATTGTTGATTTCAAGCCTGCTCTTCTGTGCATCTCTCCAAGCTGCCTGTGTCTTGATTTAATCTGTCACTTCTTCTTCTGGCTTCTGTAGACAGATGAGGCTGATGATCAGTATCTCTTTTACAAAAATCTTTGAATTCAGAAAGCAAGTTACCTCATAGCCTTCCCAAGTCCAGAAATTTTTGCTAGCTGCCCCTCATGTGTGGAATGCTCTCCCATCACGTCTTTTCTTCCTAGCTTCCTTTAAATCCAAGTTTAAATCCACCTTCTATAGGAAACTTTTCCTAATCTTTCTGAATTCTAAAGCCTTCCACCCTATGGATTATTTCATATTTATCCTATAGATGGCTCATTTGTACATAGTTATTCGCATGTTTTCTTCCACATTAGATTCTGAGCTCCTTTAGGACAGGATCTGTCATTTACCTTTCTTTGTATCCATAGCACTTGGCACAGTGCCTGACATACAGTTGGCAACAAAGAAATGTTTATTGACTGACAGACCTACCCTGTTAGTGCCCTAGACAACGAGTACTACAAGTTGCAGAGAAGGTGCTAGCCTCAGTGGTAAGGGAGTTTCTTCATTTGTGGGGTTCTCTATACCAATGAAATCATAGGTACAGTTCTTTTTCATCTGAATCATAAACTAAGGAACTCCAATAATGCACAGATTAAGCACCACAAGCTTTAAAAAAAAGTGGTGTGTGGTTTAAAAAATAAACTGTGGAATGAAGGAATGCATACCCCAATAACATATCACGTTTCACAGAAATGCAGACTGCAAGAGCCAGAGAACTCAACCTAAGTTAGTAGTTGAATCTATCGCACTCAATGGTAACATAATCAAGGCTTATATCATTCTCCACAAAGAGGAAGATAAACAATGCTGTATCACTATGATCTGTCTTTGCAGGAGGTGATAAAAGCAGTTACAAAGAAAGCAATGGATTAAAAACAAATTCTAATGTTGGTCATTTAACAATTTCTTAAAAGCTCAAATAAGAGGAAAAGTAAATAAAAGACCAATATAAGACTTACTGTATGTATCATCATACAGTAAGAAGGATACTGACTTAGGCATCAGACGGCCTAGGTGCAAATTCTAACCCTTCCACTTACTGCTTTGGATGATTATGACCACTTACATTCCCTGGGCCTCAGGTTCCTCATTTATAAAATTAAAGAGTTAAACTAGAAGAATTTTAACATACTTAGTGTTTTAAATCTATCATACAAGGGTAGTTAACCCCAAAAAGATATTGGCCTAGATATTGACATAAACACAGACAGATAAAGACAACAATATCGACACTGAAACAGACGTCAATGTAGACAGATATGGACAAAGATATAGAGGTACATGTTGATGTAGACATAGATGTAGATAGAGACCCAGATGTAGATATAGACAGATAGAGGTAAATGTAGACATATATATATATGGTATTGATCTAGATATAGACATTGACAGAGATAAATAGAGATGGAGCTGGATCTGGATATAGATCTAGACAGACACCATTATGACTATGCTAGGCATTGGAAGTTGTATTAGCAAGCACCCTAGCATACCTAGGGCGGCTACTAGCACAGGTTCTTAGATCTGCTTTTCTAAAGGAAAGCAACTCAAAATGGGTTAA
>JAQQSV010012837.1:0-12664 GCA_028646515.1 Pseudochirops corinnae | reverse complement strand
AAAGACTATAGTTTAAATGGAGACTGAAGCAAAACTCGTTATCGTTCTCTTTCGTGTCTGGTTTTGCTTTTTTTTTTTCTTTTCCCAGTGATCACTCATTGGTTACAGCCCTTCTTTATGACCAAATTATTGTACAATGTGAAAGTATTTGCAGATCCTATACATGATTGCACGCCACCATGGGGGGGGGGGGGAGGGAGGGGAGAAAATCTGAAACTCAAGTGATTGTGGAACTGAATCTTGTAAATTAAAAGTAAATGAGTAAATAAATAAAAAAAATAAAAAAAAAACAAAAAAAAACCAAAACAACAACAAAAAAAAGAATGCTTAGAAGTCCATCACCTCATTAAATGATCATATTTTAACCTGGAACACTATACTCAATTTTGCTGGGTATGTGATTCTTGGTGTTAATCCAAGCTCCCATGATCTCTGGAATATCATATTCCAGGCCCTTTGATCCCTCAGTGTAGAAGCTGCTAGATCCTGGGTTATCCTGATTGTGTTTCCACAGTATTCAAATTGTTTCTTCTTGGCAGCTTGTAATATTTTCACCTTGATCTGGGAACTCTGGAACCTGGCTATAACATTCCTAGGAGTTTTCTTTCTTGGATTTTTTTCAAGAGGTGATTGGTGAATTCTTTCAAGTTCTATTTTGTCCTCTGGTTATAAAATATCAGGGCAATTTTCACTGAGAATTTCTTGAAAGATGCTTTCTAGGTTCTTTTTTTGATCATGGCTTTCAGGTAGTCCACTAATTTTTAAATTGTCTCTCCTGAATCTATTTTGCAGGTCAGTGATTTTTTTCAAGGAGATATTTCACATTGCCTTTGATTTTTTCATTTGTTTGGATCTGTTTAATAGTGTCTTGATTTCTCACAAAGTCATTTGCTTCCATTTGCTCCACTCTATTTCTGAAGGAATTATTCTCTTCAGAAAGCTTTTGTGATTTTTTTCCATCGGACAAATTCAACTTTTTAAGGCATTCTTTTCCTCATTGGCTTTTTGGGCCTCTTTTCCATTTGAGTTAATCTACTTTTTAACGTGTTATTTTCTTCAGTCAGGTTGTTGACTTTCTTTTCATGATTTTCTTGCATCATTTTCATTTCTTTTCCCAATTTTTCCTCCACTTGTCTTATTTGGTTTTCAAAATCCTTCTTAAGCTCCTCTATGGCTTGTAAGCAGTCTCCATTTTTCTTGGAAGCTTTTGGTGTGGGCGTTCTGACTGTGTTGTCTTCCTCTTGTTGCATGGTTTGATCCTTTTTGTCCTCAAAAAAGAAATCAAAAGTTGCATTGTTGGGCTTGCTTTGCTTCCTTTGCCTGCTCATGTTGCCAGTCAATTACTTGACTTTTAGGTTCAGTAGAACTCTGCTTTCAGAGAAGAGGGCTCTGTTCCAAACCACTGGGGTTTTTGCAGCTGCTGGAACTATTAGGAGGCCACCATTTCTGCAGTGCCCAGCAGCTTTGGCTCACTGAAAATGCACCTCAGGACCACCACCCAACTCCACAACCTGATCCAGGTAGCTAAAGGGAAGAACACTTAGCCTCTGAATGATTGCTTGGCCTCCCTTCAATCTGCAGGCCAAGAGTTCTGAAGAAGCCATGTGGAGGTGGCTGCAGGGCTGCCACTTCTGCTGCTTCCTTCCCCTGGGGCAGTCAGCCAGATGATCTCTCCCAAATTTATCCAAGTTCCACTGACATTTCACTTAGTCCTTGTTTCTTGTGGGTTGATAAGTCTGGAAATAGCCATAGCTGCTGGTCGCACCCCAACTGTGGTCTTCTGGTGGCCCCAGGGCTCCAGCCATGGGTTCATGTGGTGCTGGTCTGGGCTGCGAGCACACTGCAATGAACCCCTTCCTGTCTGACTGCCAGACTGCCTTCAGCGAGAGATGTGTTTTTCTGTAATTTTTATGGGTTCTGGAGCTTTAAAACTTGTTTAGAGTCATATTTTATAGGTATTTGAGGTGGTTAAGGGGAGAGCTGTGAAGACTTGCTGCTTCTACACTGCCATCTTGACTCTGCCCCCTCAATTTCCTGTTCATCATTTCTTATATCACAGTAGTGTTTCATTAGATTCATATAACACAACTTCTTCAGCCATTCCCCAAATCATGGGTGTGCCCTCAAATTCTAATAGTTTGCCACAACAAAAATAACTGCTATATACATTTTTGTACAAGTGGATCCTTTACCCTTTTTTAAAAGATCTCTTTGGGATATATACCTAGTAGTGGTATCCCTGGGTCAAAGGGTTTGCACGTTTTTATAGCCCTTTAGGCATAGTTCCAAACTGCTCTCCAAAATGGTTGAATCAGTTCATTATTCAACCAACAATGCATTAATGTTCTACATTTCCCACCTGTTCTGCAACATTTCTCATTTTCCTTTTTTTTAGTCACATTAACCAATCTGACAGATGTTAAGTGGTACCTCAGAGTTGTTTCAATTTACATTTCTCTAATGAATAGTGATTTAGAGCATTTTTCATATTACTATAGGTATATTTATTCATTTGAAATTTTCTTGTTCATATCCTTTGACTGTTTATCAATTGGGGCATGACTTCCATTCTTATAAATTTCACTCAGTTTTGTATGGATTTGGGAAATGAAGTTTCTATCAGAGACATTGGCAATAAAAATTGTTTCTCACTTTTCTGATTCTTTTCTGATCTTTGTTGCATTAACTTTGTGCATAACCTTTTCAATTTAATGTAATCAAAATTATCCATTTGGCATTTCATAATGTTTTCTATTTCTCATTTGGTCGTAAATTCTTCCCTTCTCCATAGATCTGACAGTAAACTATTCCTTGCTTTCCTAATTTGCTTTATGTTTAAATTGTGTACCCATTTTGACCTTATCTTGCTATACAATATATAGTTATGGTAGACAGTTGGTATGTGGTCTACTATATGGTATACAGTTGGTCTACACTTAGTTTCTTTGATACTATTTTCCAATTTCCCCAACTGCTTTTGTCACATAGTGGGCTGTTATCCCACATCCTGGAGGCTTTGGGTTTGTCAAACAGTAGATTACTATAGGCATTGACTATTGTGTCTTGTGTACCTAACCTATTCCACTACTTCCACTACTCTATTTGTTAGACAGTACCAAACAGTTTTGATGATTCCTACTTTAGAATACAGTTTTACCTCTGGTACAGCTAGACATCCTTCCTTTGTATTTTTGTTTTTGTTGGTTCCCTGATTTTCTTGAACTTTTGTTCTTTCAGATTAATTTTGTTACTTTTTCTAACTCAATAAAATAATGTTTTGGTTTGATTGCTATGACAGTGATAAATTCATTCAGACAGAATTGTCATTTTTATTATATTAGCTCAGCCTACCTATGAACAACTGATATTTTTCTAACTATTTAGATCTGACTTTATTTCTGTGAAAAGTGTATTTGTAATTGTGCTTATGTAGTTCCTGGGTTTTTCTTGTCAGATATATTCTCAAATATTTTATGTTATATATGGCTATTTTAAATGAAATTTCTCTTCCTATTTTTTGCTACTGGGCATTGTTCATAATATATAGAAAGTCAATGATAATTCTGGGTTTATTTTATATCTTGCAACTGCTAAAGTTGATTATTGTTTCAAGTAATTTTAAAATTCATTCTATAATTATACCATCATATCATCTGCAAAGAATGATAGCTTTGTTATTTTTCTTTGCATCTTCTAATTCCTTCAATTCTTTTTCTTCTCTTATTGCTAAAACTAGCCTTTCTAGTACAATGTTGAATAACAGTGGCTATAATGGATATCCTTGTTTCACCCTGATCTTACTGGGAAAACTTTTAGCATTTGTCCTTTATATAAAATGCTTGCTGTTGGTTTTAGAGATATGCTCCTTGTCATTTTGAGAAAAAAAAAAACTTCATTTATTCTTATGCTCTCTAGTGTTTTTTAATAGGAATGGGTGTTTCATTTTGTCAAAAGCTTGTACCACATCTATTGTGATAATCATATGATTTCTGTCAGTTTTGTTGTTGATATTGTCAATTATGCTAATAATTTTCCTAATATTGAACTGACCCCACATTCCTGGTATAAATTCCACTTGATCATTTTATATTATCCTTGCAATAAGTTGTTATCATTTCTTTGCTAATTTTTTAAAATTTTTTGCATCAATATTCATTAGGGAAATTGGTCTAGAATTTTCATTCTTTGTTTTGGCTCTTCCTGGTTTAGGTATCAGCACCATATTTGTATGATAAAAAGAATTTGGTAGGACTTCTTCTTTGCCCATTCTTCCAAATAGTTTATATAATATTGGAATTAATTGTTCTTTAAATGTTTAATAGAATCAATTTTTAAATCCATCTGGCCCTCAAGATTTTTTATTAGGGAGTTCATTGATGGACTGTTTAATGTATTTTTCTTAATTTGTGTTATTTAGGTGTTTTATTTCCTCTTCTGTTTTTCTGGGAAATTTATATCTCTAAATATTAATCCATTTCACCAAGTTTGTCAGATTTATTGGCATACAGTTGGGAAAAATGGCACCTAAGTATTGTTTTAATTTCCTATTCTTTGGTGGTGAATTTACTCTTTTCAATTTTGATACTGGTAATTTGGAAAATTAAAATTCACCAAAGTTTTATTGGTTTTATTGGTTTTTCCATAAAACCAGCTTTGGATTTTATTTGTTAGTTCAATAATTTTCTTAATTTCAATTTTATTAGTCTCACTTTAATTTTCAGAATTTCTAATTTGGCATTTTTTGGGGGACTTTTAATTTGTTCTTTTTCTAGCTTTTTTAGTCACATGCTCAATTCATTGGTTTCCTCTTTCTCTCTTTTATTAATGCAGGCATTTAGAGAAATAGAATTTCTCCCTAAGAACTGGTTTGGCTGCATCCCATAAGTTTTGCTATATTTTCTTATTATTATTGTTCTCTTCTGTGAAGTTATTGATTAAATTAAATTTGTTGTTCATCCCACTCATTCTTTAGGATTAGATGATTTACTTTCCAATTAATTTTCAGTCTATCTTTCCATAGCCCTTGATTGTATGCAATATTTATTGTATCATGATCTGAAAAAGATGTTTCTAATATTTCTGCCTTTCTGCATTGGATTGTGAAGTTTTTATGTCCTGATAGACACTTTTTTGTGTAGGTGCCATGTACTGCTGAGAAAAGATGGATATTCCTTTCTATCCCTGTTCAGTTTTCTCCAGAGATCTATCATATTTAACTTTTTTCTAAAATTCTCTCCCCCTCTTTTACTTCTTTCTTGTTCATTTTGAGATCAGATTTATCTAGTTTTGATAGGAAAATGTTGAGGTCACCACTAGTAGAATTTTGGTATTTCTTTCTGTAACTCACTTAGCTTCTCCTCTAAGAGGTTGGATATTGTGCCAACTGGTGTGTATATGTTTAACATTAATATTACTTCATTGTCTGCGGGACTTTTTAGCAAGACATAGTTTCCTTCATTATCTCTTTTAGTTAGATGTGTTTTTGCTTTTGATTTACCTGAGATCAAAATTGCTACCCCTGCTTTTATTACTTCAGCTAAAGCATAATTTATTCTGCTTTAGTCTTTTACTTTTACTCTGTGTGTATCTTTATGCTTAAAATGTGTTTCTTGTAAGCAACATATTGTATGGTTGTGGTTTTTAAATCCATTCTGCTGTCCCCTTCTGTTTTATGGGAGAGTTCAACTAATTCACATTCACAATTAGGATTGCTAACTGTCTTTCTCTCTATCCTATTTTTCTCCATTTTATTTACCCTTTCTCCCTTTCCATCCTCAACAATATTTTGCTTCTGACCACTGCCTCTCTCAACTTGCTCTCCCTTCTATCAGCCCTCCTCCCTTTTATTTCTCCTTTCTCCTTCTATTTCCCTGTAAGGTAAGATTGATTTCTATAACCAACTGAATTTGTATTTTATACCCTCTTAGTTAAATCTGATGATTGTTAAGACTCAAACAATATTTACCTCCCTCCTTTGTTTCCCTCTACTGTGATATGTCTTTGAGCTTTTTCATATGTTGCAACTTAACCTACTTTGCCCCCACCCAATTTTCTCTTCTCCCAGTACAATCCTTTTTTCACTCCTTAATTATTTTTTATGCACACTCACCTCTATCATAAACTGCCCACCACTACCAGACTAAGTAGTACTCAAGGCCTGAATCCAAATCCAGCTGCAGACACTTCCTAGATGTGTGACTCTTTTTAAGTAACTTAAACTCTATTTGACTCATTTGTAAAATGGAAGTAATAAAAGCACCTATATTTCAAAGTCATTGGGTACATAAGGTGATATATGTTTTATCAAAAATGTAATTTATTAAATATTCCCCAATTACATAGAATTCTTTTAAATAATTATGGTTTTTTTTTATAGATTCAGTTCCATTTTTTCCCTTGTCTCCTGCCCCTGACCCTCCTTGAGAAGGCAAGCAATTTCATTGTCATTATACATGTGAGTCCTTGCATGAGACATGATGCAAAACAAAACACAAAGAAAATAAACCCATAAAATAGAAAGTTAAAAAAGTGTAAGCCTTAATCTGCATTCCAGGTTTATCAGTTGTCTCTATGGAGGGGAAAAGCATTTTTCATCATGAGTTCTTTGAGATTATTTTGGGTCATTGTCTTGGTAAGGCTAGTGAAGTCTTTCACAATTGATCATCCTTACAATATTGTCATGGTGGACAATGTTTTTTGAAACCATCCTGCTTGTCATTCCTTATAGTATAATAACATTCCATCATAATCTCATAGTACAACCGGATTAGCCATTCTTCAATTAATGCACACTCCCTCAATTTCCAGTACTGTGCTGGTACAAAAGGAGCTGCTTTTTTTCTTCAAAATAAATATTAACAAATAAATAAATGAAATATTTTGGGTACAAATAATCCCTTTTCTCTTCTCTCATATCTCTTTAGGCTACAGACCTCATAGTAGTATTACTAGATCAAATGGTATACCATATTTTAGGGCTCTTTCAGGCAAAATTCGTAATTGTTTTCCAGAATGACTGAACTATTTTGTAACTACACTAACAGTACATTAGTGTTCCAATTTTATCACAGCTTCTCCAAGATTTGAAATATATTCCTTTTCTATTATGTTAGCCAATCTGATAGGTATGAAGTATTGTCTCAGAGTTGTTTTAATATGCACTTCTCTAAACAGTAATGATTTAGAGTATTTTTTCTTGTCACAATTGATAGCTTTATTTCTTATGAACATTGCCTGTTCATATCTTTTGATCGTTTATCAACTGGTGAATTGTTCAATTTTTTTTAAAAAATGAATTTGTTTTACCTCCATATATATTGAAGAAATGGGACTCTTTGAGAAATTAGCTACAAAATTTCCCCCAGTTTCCTTTTTCCCTTTTAATTTTGCCTGCATTAATTTTATTTGTGCAAAAGCTTTTTAAGTTCATGTAATCAAAACTTTCTGTTTTACTTTCTGCAAATCTATCTTTTGTTTGGTCATAAAATACATTATCCATAGATCCAAAAGAGCTATTTTTTCTACTCTCATAATTTATTTATGCTATCCCCTTCATGACTAAATCATTTATTCATTTTGACTTTATGTTGGTGACACTGAAGATTTTGGTCCTTGCCTAGTTTCTGTCAAATTGCTTTCAAGTTTTCCAAACTAATTCTGTCAGATGGTGAGTTCTTAGCCCAACAGCCTGGATCTCTTTGGTTCATGAAACATTAGATTTTTTTGGTCTTTTATTACTGTGTATTTATTCCATTGATCCACCAATCTATTTCTTAGCTAACATCAGATTGCTTTCAGGATTACTCCTTTGTGAAATAGTTTGAAATGTTGAATTGCTAGGCAGCATACTTGAACATTTTTTTTCATTTGGTTGCCTTCATAGTCTGGACATTTTATTCTTTCTGATAAATTTTGTCATTATTTCTCTTAGTTCCATAAAATATTTTTTGGTAGTTTGGTTGATGTGGCACTGAATAAGTAAATTAACTTAAGTAGAATTGTTATTTTTATGACATTGGCACAGTCTATCCATAAGCAATTAATCTTTCTCAAGTTATTTACATATGTCTTTATTTCTGTCAAAAAAAATGCTTTGTAATTATGTTCATACAATCCCTGGGTTTGTTTTGTCAGGTGAAGTCCCATTTATTTCACATTTTCTTGGTAATTTTAAATGGAATTCCTCCTTCTATCTCTGGCTGCTGGGTTTTGTAGAGAAATTCTGATGATTCATGAGGTTTATTTAATATCCTGAAACTCTACTGAAAGTATTGTTTCCCCCATTTTAAGTTATTCCTTTATCATTCTGTAAGTTCACTATTTTATCATCTGCAAAGAGTGAAAATTTTGTTTCCTCATTGTCTACTTTTATTCCTTCAATTTCCTTTATGTCTTATTGTTATAGCTAGTATTTCTAGTACAGTATTGAAACAAATAATGGTGATCTTGGACATCCTTGCTTTATTCCTAATCTAATTGGGGAGGTTTCAATTTTATTGCCATTATGTATAATGCTTGCTCTTGGCTTTTAGCCAAGATAGATTCGTAGATAGATTCTACTCATCATTTTAATAAAGACCCCACTGATTCCTGTGCCCTCTAGTGTTTTTAATAGGAATGGATGTTGTATTAAAAAACCAATCAAACAAGCAAACAAACAGACTTTTCTTCATCTGTTGACATAATGATATGATTTTCTTGTTTTTTATTCATATGGTCAATTATGCTGAAAGTTTTTCTAATATTCCTACATTGCTAGTATAAATCCTACCTGGGCATAGTGTATGAGCTTTATATTGCTATAATCTCCTTGCTAGTATTTCATGTAAAATTTTGATATTGATATCAATTTATTCAATTGGTCTGTAGTTTCCTTTCTCTATTTTTGCCATTCCTCATATAGGTTTCAAAGTAATATTGGCCTCATATTTGGTAGCATTCTTTCTTTACCAATTTTTCCAATAGTTTATATGGTACTGGGATTAATTGCTCCTGAAATGTTCAGTCAAATTCACTTGTGGTTGCCTCTGTTCCTGAGGATTTTTTCTTAGAGAGATCATTGATAGCTTGTTCAATGTCTTTTTTTATTTTAAAATTTGTTTATGTATTTTTAGTTTTCAACATGCACTTCCATAAGATTTTGCGTTCCAAATTTTCTTCTTTTACCTCCCCTCAACCGACACCAAGATGGTGTGCTATCTGATATAGCACTATGTATACATTCATATTAAGCATATTTGCATATTAGTCATGCTGTATAGAAGAATTACAATCAATGGGAAGAACCACAAGAAAGAAGAAAAAACAGAAAGAGACCGCAAATAATATTCTTTGATCTGAATTTAAACTTCATAGTTGTTTTTCTGGACTTCGAAAGCATTTTCTACCTTGAGTTCTTTGGAGTTGTCTTAGATTTTTGAATTGCTAAGAACAGCTGAGTAGATGGGAATTAGTAATTGAACAAGATGCTATTACTATGTACAATGTTATCCTGTTTCTGCTCAATAAACTAAGTATTGGTTCATCTATGTTTTCCAGGCTTTTCTGCAGTCTTCATGCTCATCATTTCTTATGAAATAGTAGTATTCCATTATATTAATATACTACAATTTGTTCAGCCATTCCCTAATTGATGGGCATTACCTCAATTTCCAATTCTTAGCCACTACAAAAAGCTGCTATGAATATTTTTGTACATGTGAATCTCTTCCCCATTTTTAAGACCTCTTTGGTATGTAGACCTAGTAGTGGGATTGCTAGGACAAAGAGTAGGCATATTTTTTAGAATCCTTTGGGCCTAGTTCCAAATTTCTCTCCAGAATGGTTGGATCAATTCACAACTCCACTAACAATGCATTAGTATTCCAATTTTCCCACATCTTTTCCAACATTTATCATTTTCCTGTGTTGTCATGTTAGCCAATCTGACAGATGTGATGTGGTATTTCAGAGTTGTTTTGATTTGCATTTCTCTAATCAATAGTGATTTAGAACATTTTTCATATGATTATAGATAGCTTTAATTTCTTCATCTTAAAACTGCCTGTTCACATCCTTGGACCATTTATCAATTGGGGAATGATGTATTCTTATACATTTCACTGAGTTCTCTACATATTTTGGAAATAAGGCCTATATCAGAGACACTGGTTGATAAAATTGTTTCCCAGCTTTCTACTTCCCTTCTAGTCTTGATTGAATTGGCTTTGTTTATGAAAGAGCCTTTCAATTAAATTTAATCAAGCTTATCCATTTTGCATTTCATAATATTGTCTATCTCTCATTTGGTCATAAATTCTTCCATTCAGTGTAGATCAGACAGGGAAACTATTTCTTGCTCTCTTAGTTTGCTTTTAATATCAACCTTTATATCTAAATCGTGTACTCATTTTGACTTTATACTGTTAGAGGGGGTAAGATGGTGGTCTATGCATAGTTTCTATCATACTAATTTCCAGTTTTCCCAGCAGTGTTTGTTAAATAGTGAGTTCTTATTCTAGAAAATGTAGTCTTTGGGTTTATCAAATGGCAGATTACTATAGTCATTGACTACTGTGTCTTGTGTACCTAATCTATTCCAGTGATCCATCATTCTATTTCTTAGCCAATACCAACTAGTTTTTTTTAAATTATTTATTTACTTTTAGTTTACAACATTGAGTTTCACAATTCCTTGAGTTCCAGATTTCCTCTTCCCCCCTCTCTCTGCCCCCCTTCACCACCATGGCAGCATGCAATCTGTTATAGATTCTACAAATATCTTCTCATTAAATATTAGTCAAATTGCAAAGAAGAATTATAATCAATGGAATTAATGAGAAAGAAGGAACCAAACAAAACAAAAGAGAGAGGAAGAGAGAGAGAAAGAGAGAGAGCAAGAGAGAGAGCAAGAAGTCTGTTTCAATCTGCATTCAGACTCTGAAGTTCTTTGTCTGGAAGTGGACAGCCCTTTTGATCAACAGTCTTTTGGAGTTGTCTTATAACCTTTCTTTGCTGAGAGGGGCCCAGTCTATCAAAGTTAGGCATCACAGGTATGATGTGTCTATAATTGTGTACACAATTCTACTGGTTCTGTTCTTCTTACTCAGTATCAATTTATATAAGTCTCTCCATGTTATTATGATGTCTGTCTGCTCCTCAATTCTTATAGCACAATAGTATTCCATTGCATTCATATACTACAACTTGTTTAGCCATTCCCGCATTGATGGGCATCCCCTTGATTTCCAATGCTTTGCCACCACAAAAAAGAGCTGTTATAAATATTTTTGCACATATGGTTCCTTTTTCCACTAGTATGATCTCTTTGGGATACAACCCTTGGAGTAGTGTTGCTGCGTGAAAGGGTGTGCACTTTTCTATAGCCCTTTGGGCATAGTTGCAAATTGCTCTCCAGAATGATTGGATCAGTTCACAACTCCACCAACAATGCATTAGCAATCCAATTTTTTTCCACATACTCTCTAGTATTTATCGTTTTCCTGTTTTGTCATCTTAGCCAATCTGACTGGTGAGATGTGGCGATTTTTTCTGATGATTGCTGCTTTGTAATACAATTTAAGATCTGGTATGGCTAGGCCACTTTACCTTGCACTACTTCTCATTTATTCTCTTGATTTTGTTAACTTTTTGTTCTTCCAGATGAATTTTGTTATTATTTTTTCTACTTCTATGAAATAATTGTTTGTGTAGTTTGATGGCTATGGTACTGAATAAGTAAATTACTTTAGTTAGAATTGTCATTTTTGTTATATTAGCTCAACCTACCTATGAGCAACTACTATTTTTCCAATTATTTAGATCTGCTTTTACATATGTAAAAAGTGTTCTGTAATTGTGTTTGTATGGTTCCTGGGTTTGTCTTGGCAGGTAGACTTCCAAATATTTTATGATGTCAACAGTAGCTTTAAATGGAATTTCTCTTTCTATCTCTTTCTCTTGGACTTTGTTAGCAATATACAGAAATAGCAGTAATTAATGTTGGTTTATTTTATATCTTACAACTGCTAAAGTTGTTTATTATTTCAGGTATTTTTTGTTGATTCTCTTGGATTCTGTAAAGTGTATAATCATACCATCTGCAATGAGCAATAGCTTTGTTACTTCTTTGCCTTTTCTACTTCCTTCAATGTCTTTTTCTTCTCTTATTGCCAAAGTTAATATTGAATAACAATGATTATGATTGACATCCTTGTTTCACCCCTAATCTTCCTGGAAATGCTTTTAGCTTATTCCCATTACATATAATGCTCACTAATTGTCTTAGATAGATGCTATTAATTATTTTAAGGGAGTCTAAGATACTCTGACAACACTTCCAGTTGACCCTAGCAATCATTGAAATTGGGTCAGTCTTAGTTTCCTCATCTGTAAAATGAGCGAACCAGACTAGATAACCTGTGAAGTTCCAAGCTATATTCATTTTAACCTTCTATTCTCTCCTCTTAATGGCCCATTTGCTTTACAATTAGATTATTTGAGATTTATCATTATATAATTTATAATTTGAGATTATTATTATGATATTGTTAGCCTATTTTTGATTAAACTGCTATTTTTTTTTACATTTTTTTCCGCTGCATAAAGAATTTTGTCCTAAGAAGTCTGTGTTTTAAAAAAATTATTAAATACTATATGCTAATTATGTTTATTTTTATTAAAATTT
>JAQQSV010012836.1:0-12665 GCA_028646515.1 Pseudochirops corinnae | reverse complement strand
ACAACTCCACCAACAATGCATTAGTGTTCCAGTTTTTCCACATCCTCTCCAGCATTTGTCATTTTCCTGTTTTGTCATCTTAGCCAATCTGACTGGCGAGATGTGGCACCTCAAAGTTGTTTTGATTTGCATTTCTCGAATCAATAGTGATTTAGAGCATTTTTCCATATGCTTAAAGATATCTTTAATTTCTGCCTCTGAAAATTGCCTGTTCATATCCTTTGACCATTTATCAATTTGCCCCATAAACTTAATACTATATATTTATTACAGATAATCACTCTACATGCAAGTTTAAGTCCACATGACCAAACAGATTTACATATAGGGACCTTTACATGACTCTCCTCCCCTCAACAAAACAAAACCTTATGTAAACTTTTATGAAAAACAAAAATATTATTCACTCCCTCTAGGGACTCAACTAACAAGGGAGATTGTGAAGTATTCCCTGAGAGGGGACAGCATACATATAATTGATAATGTTTCATTGTATATGGTAACTTTAAATATAGTTTCCCTGCTGAGATTGTGATTGCCACTGCAACTTTTCTGGCTTCTAGTATGGTGTAATAAATTCTGCAGCAACCACACACTTTAAGTCCATATGAATCTTTGTTTCAACTCTGTTTCTTACAGACAACAAATTGTAGGATTTTGTTTTCTAATCCATTTTATGAGCGTGCTCATTCCATTCACACAGAAATGTTTTGTTTTTCTCTCCATAAATCCTGTTGTAATATTTTTATGTAAGAATATAGCACCAGGTATAACCAGTTCTGTACAAGGAAGAATTAGAGAGTTGGAAAGAGCCTCAGAGACCATTTAGGACAACCAAAACCTATATAATAATAATTTTTATGATATCCTTTACAATATCCCTTACAATATCCTATATGCTCTAACTGAGGACTTCTACTGAGGTGAATATTGGTGATTCCATCTTTCTGTTATAACTTCTGACTTCTATTATTACCTAATGAGTTTATACAACTGAAAGCAGACTATATTAAATTATGATATTATAATTGATCAAAACATCAGAAAACAGAAAGGAATTGGGAAATGAGTAGAATAACAGGTAAAATGCCTTAAATTGAATCTTTAATATTGAGTTCAAGGATGTATGACTGCACATACCAGCTAGTGTATATGGGTACACATCTGCTTCCTACCTGTTTCTGCTAAGTAGTCAAAGGCTTTGAGGTTTTTTTATAGTTACTTTCAATCATTTTTGCTACAGTCAATCCTCAACTTTTGCAGGGGGTAATGTTCCCAGAAAATGATGCTGAAGTAAAAAACATGAACGTAGATACACTCAACCTTTGAGAAACAGGGTATTAGGTTCCTGCGACCATCAAAAACTATAGTCTTTTGCTAGAGGTTGCTGAAAACACACTTTTCAGCATGTAATTCTTTATAACAAAAAATTGATTCTGATAATATGCACGTTTCCTAACACAGTATCAGTGAAATAACCCATTAAATGCAGGGGAGAGGAAAGGTAACCAGCTATCTCTAATTTCTCTTTTCTTTCCTTGATTGAACTTTTCCCAAATGAAAAAGACATGCCTCAGGGTGAGCCCTGGGCCAGGTTGGAGCTCAGTTCAGGAAGAGGGTGATGTGGGCCTCTCATTTTTTTTCTCTACTATGCATAGCCAAGAATGTGTAGATTGCCAACTTGAAAATGAAAATGAGGTTACTAATAAAACCACGGGAATGCCTGAACTCACAGAAATTAAACTTGCAAACGTTGAGGATTGGCTGTATTTTCCTGCACTAGAAAGTATGGTGAAAGTACCAAAAAAAAAAACCAGAATAACCAATGAAATTCCAAATAAGCGGCAAATGAATGCAATAGAAACATCCAGCATTTAGAAACTCCTGGAATATAACAAGAGTAAAGACAGCATATCCTAAGAGAAAAAACAGATGGAAAATAGGCCAAATTCAGTGGAAGAAATTTAATAGGTAAACACAGATCTGAGGAGGAAGCTACAAAAAAGCACTATCAGGTTATTGAAAACATTTTTCTTTGTTGTACAGACCTTTCCCATAGCCCTCTTCCTCTCTTTAAGGCACATCAAGTGAACAGAGTTCAAAAAATCCTTTTGAGCAGTAATGTGAAAGAATATCAAGTAGTTTGACATATCCAGGAAGAGACAAAAATGGAAAGGGGGTGGGATGGGAAAGAGACTTTGTAATATAGTTATTCCATCCATATTGTGACTTTCCTCACTGTAGTTTGGATATATGTTGCAGATCAGCATAAGAAATTAAATGGGAATTTGGGGGGAGTTTTGCAGAAGCTGCAGACAACACACAAAGACCATCAGATGACACAGAGCCTATGAACAAATACTTATCCCAGCTTTTACAATAAGGTACTGTAAAAACTCCATAAAAGAAAAAGAAAAAACTCAGACTTCTTCTCTGGTATAAAAGGGAGACCAAAAAATTCTATGCGGATTTTCCAACTCACAGGGGCACCACACCCCTAACCCCTGCAATGTGGAAGGGATAACTGTATACTTATACAACCCAGATGCTAGAATTTAAGGTAGGAAGGATCATTAGAAATTATCTTTAAAATGAAGTTGGATTAGATGAGGAAACTGAGGTATGGAGGGTTAAGTGACTTGACCAAGTAGCAGCTACAGAATTTAAATTCAGATTTGGATTCTAAATCCTGTACGATTTAGACTATACCATGCTGCCTGGCCAGGAAATCCATTTTATAAATGAAGATTTAGGGACCTAAAGATTGTTACTTGTTAATGGTCATGAAATAAATTGAGAATGTCTATAGTTGAACCTAATTCTCTTTACTCCTTTAAAAAAAACACTTATTTTTATTAACAAAAATTTATTTTCTCCTTCCTTTCCACTCCAAATTGGGAAAAGAAAAAGGAAAACAAAACCCTTGTAACAAATAGGCAGAGTTAAACAAAACAAATTCCCTCATATCAAAAAATATGTTTAATTTTGCAGCTTGAGTCCATCATCTCTCTGTCAGGAGGTGGGTAGCATGCTTGATCACTGGGTTCTTAGAAATCATACATATATATGCAATTATTATTATTATTATTATTATTATTATTATTGTTATTAACTAACTACATCCAACTGGAACTTAAGATACACAGGCACTATGGTAGGGAGATCCATCTTGCCCTGCCAGAAAGTCAGAGGGGTGATGGGGGAGGACATAGGAGAGAATAGATTGGGGGAGGCATTATACAATGGGATGGCTGTTTTGGAGTGGAGGGTAGGGGAAAGATGGGGAGAAAATTTGTAACTCAAAATTTAATGGAAATGAATGATGTAAACTAAAATAAATAAAAGTTTTAATTAAAAAAAAAAGCTATTAAATTGTGTATACCCTTTGACCCAGCAATACTGATAGTAAGTCTATACTCTAAAGAGAGCAAAGAAAGAGGAAAAACACCCATATAAACAAAAATATTTATAACAGCTCTTTTTTAATAGTAGCACAGAATTGGAAATTGAGGCAATGCCAATCAACTGAGCAATGCCTAAACAGAGTGCTGTATATGGATGTGATGAAATATTATTGTGCTATAGCAAATGATAAATGAGAAGGTTTCAGAAAAGTCTGGCAAAACTTGAATGAACTGATGCAAAATGAAGCAAGCAGAACTGGGAGAACAATTTATACAATAACAATACTATGCAGATAATCAACTCTGACCCACATAAATCATCAGCATTTCTATATATTACTAACAAAGCCCAATAGCAAGAGATACAAAAAAGAAATTCCATTTAAAGTTACTGTAGACATTATAAAACATTTGTGAGTCTACCTGCCAAAACAAACCCAGGAACTATATGAACACAATTACAAAACCTAAATAAAGTCAGATCTAAATAACTGGAAGAATATCAGTTGCTCGTGGATAGGTCAAGCTAATATAATAAAAAAAAAAAAAAACAATTTTACCTAAATTAATTTACTTATTTGGTGCCATACCAAACCAAAAACTTATTTTATAGAGCTAGAAAAAATAACAGAAATTCATTTGGAAGAACAAAAGGTCCAGAATATCAAGAAAATTAATGAAAAGAAATGCAAGGGAAAGTGGCCTAGCCACACCAAATCTTAAATTGTATTATAAAGCAGCAATCATCAAAACCACTTGGTACTGGTTGAACAACAGAGTGGTGGATCAGTAGAATAGGTTAGGTACACAAAACATAGTAGTCAATGACTATAGTAATCTACTGTTTGACAAACCCAAAGACTCCAGTGTCTGGGATAAGAACTCAATATTTGACAAAAACTGCTGGGAAAACTGGAAAATATTATGGCAGAAATCAGGCACAGACCAACATCTTATGCCATATACTAAAATAAAAGTCAAAATGGGTACACAGGTTAGATATAAAGGCTGATATTATAAGCAAACGGGGAGAGCAAGGAATAGTTTACCTGTCAGATTTATGGAGAATGGAAGAATTTATGATCAAACAAGAGATAAGAGAACATTATGAAATACAAAATGGATAATTTTGATTATATTAAATTGAAAAAGTTTTACAAAGGCAATGCAACTAAGATTATGAAGGAAGCAGAAAACTGGGAAAGAATTTTTACAACCAGTGTGTCTGATAAAGGCCTCATTTCCAAAATATGTAGAGAATTGAGTCAAATTTATAAGACTATAAGTCATTACTCAATTGATAAATGAATATGAATAAGTAAATGGATCTGAATAAATAAATAAATAAAAGGATATGAAGAGGCAGTTTTCAGATGAAGAAATTAAAGCTACCTATAGTCATATGAAACCATATATATATGTATGTATGTATGTATACATACACATATGTTTATATAGGAGGGTATATATGTGTATGAAAACATATGTGAGTGTGTGTATATATATGTATAGTTATACATAAAGAGAGGGCACAGGATCAATTGAATAGGAAACATTGATACTTTAATAGGTGAAATTGAGAGGTAGGAGAGGAATAGAATGAGAGAAGACAGGGAGAGACAGAAGAGGCAAGGGATAACTGTTACAATGGAGGGGAAGAACAGGAAGGCAAAAGGGAATGGGTCAACCTTACTCTCATTGCATTTGGCTTAGGGAAGGAATGACATACACTTTAAATTGGGTATCTTGCCCTGCAGGAGAGTAAGGGGAAAGGGGATTAGAGGGGGGATGATGGAGGGGAGGGCAGGTTCGGGGGGAGGGTTGTTAGAAGCACATACTTTTATAAAGAGACGGGGACAAAGTAGAGAATAGAACAAGTTGGTGGTGGGATAGGATGGAGGGAAATATAGTCAGTCTTTCACAATATGTCCATTGTGGAGGTGTTCTGCATAACTACACGTGTGGCCTGTATTGAATTCTTTCCAGTGGGGGTTGGTGATGAGAGAGGAAGGGATGGAATCTGGAGTTTAAAGTTCTTAAATCAGATGTTAATATATATATATACACACACACATACATATTTATTATTATTCTTTACATGCAACTGGGAAATGGGATATGCAGGCACTGGGGTAGGGAGATCCATCTTGCCCTACCAGAAAGTCAGAGGGGTGATGGGGAAGGATATTGGAGAGAGCAGATTGGGGGAGGGGATATACAGTGGGATTGCTGTTTTGGAGTGGTGGGTAGGGAAAGGACGGGGAGAAAATTTGTAACTCAAAATCTCATGGAAATGAATGATGTAAACTAAAAATTTTAAAAAGCTAATTTTAAAAAATCGAAAAAAATTTTCCCCTTTCTTGAACTTCTTTATTAAGGTCAAGGGTAGCACCACCCTCTCAGTTATCCAGACTGGAAACCTATTTCTCCATCTAACTCACCCCCAATATCCAATTTGCCATCAATATTGTAATTTCTATCATCACAGTCCTCACTGTTCTCTATACTCACACAGCAACAGTCCCAATACAGTCATTTATCACCTCTTACCTGGATTACTGAAATAGTTTTCTAACTGTTCTCCTTGCCTCAAGTACCTCCCCACTCCAATCCTTCCTCCACACTCAGTTGCTAAGGTGATTTTTCTTAAATATAGATCTAACCAAATAACCATCCTGCTCACTGAGTTCCAGTGGCTCCCTATTACTTCCAGGATCAGACATAAACTCCTTATTTGGCATTTAAAGCTTTTTGTAGGTTGGCCTCTTCCTATCTTTCCAGTCTTCTTACATGTTACACTCTCTTTTGCATACTCTGTGATCCAAGTACACTGGCCTACTTATACTTTCTCACACAGGTCATCTCTTCTTCCATCCCTGTGCCTTTGTCCCATGTTTGGAATGCCCTGTCTCCTCACTTTGGTCTCAGTTTCTCCAGTTTCCTTCAAGTCCCCTTTGCCCCCAGTATCTTCCTCTTTGAGATTATCTTCTTAGGTGAGCTTTTGTATATCTTATTTTAAGGTATTAATTCTCTTTTCATCTCTTTCTTACATAGATCTAATTTCTTTTTCATTATTTCTCATCTGATTTTTAAAATCATTTTTAAAAAATCTCTTTTTCAAACTCTTGCTTTAACTCTTCTTAGTTGAGGATTCTTCTAGGAATTCTAGTGTCCAAGCTGTATTTTTCTTCTGAGGTTTTGTTTGTAAATATTTTTGCCATTCTCTTCTTCTAGGTTTGTATCTTGAGTGTTCTCATCACCATAATATCTCTTCGTGCTAAGATTCTTTTTTATTTGCTCATTCTTCCAGTTTCCTAAATCTTGATTTCAGGCTTTATGTTATTGCAGGGCTCTGCATTCTTCTTGGGTGGAAATCTGGGATTGTATTTCTGTTCTCTTACATCCTTCTGCTGCTTTAATAGCTCAGGTTGGGGCCCTATAAGCTTTCAATGATCTCAGAAGAATAGAATTATTCTGGTCTGCTCACTGCCCTCCTCGTCTGAGCTCTGCAAGTGCCTGACCTAGATCTGAATCTGTCAGCCTGTCCCTGATAGGGAATTTCAGTAACCTGCTGCTAAATAGCCACTACTAGCTATTGGGAGCATCTTGAGGCTCAAAGTGACTGAACTAAAGGCTCCTCTTTGGTCTGAGACTCCTGCTCTGGCTATTTCACTTCAGGTTTCACTCTGGACTGGAGGGTAGGACCAAGTTCCTGCTCTATTGCTGGGTCACATACCTACTATTTGCTTCCAAACTTGTTTTTTGCTCAGTACACAGCTAAGGCCTGTTAGCAATCACTCTTTCATCATCCCTATGTGGCGATTCCCTTGCTCTAATCAGTTTGGCCTGGAACTAGATAGTGGGAGATAGTGCTAAACTGATGGCACCTGTTCCTGTACCTGGAACTATATAGATCGGGGATCTCCTGGTAATCTCTTCCTGCTCTAGTGCTTCCTTCCTTGGAATGTAGTTTCTAGTTTCTTGCAGGACAGACAATACATATAGACAGTAAGCTGGGCCTAGAGATAAAAAGGAGGAGGTGAGTAGGCTGGATTTCTTTCAGGAAATTGTGAGCATTTTTATTGATTGCAAACCAGAATAGCCCATCTTTTCAATAAAAATATTTTGCTTGTGTTGCTTTATGACAGAGAGACCTGAACAGTGCCTCTGAAGAACTAAAGACAAACATCACACAGAGGGCAATAAGAAGGTACACTATAGGTGTGAGCAGGACAAAATATATATAACTAGGGAATTTGAAGAAGTATGGCAGTAAGTAACCATGTGACAAAAAGAGAAGATGGGTTAATCATGTGAAAAGAGTGGGAAATGACAGGTAGATGGCCTAAGTATTCCAATAGGAACCTTGCCATGTAAGAAAAAATCAAAGAAGGCCCCCAGTAAGTTGGGTGGACTTTTGGGAGGATGTCAAAGTTCTGGCACTGACAAGCATAGATAGATTATAATCTGCATTGTTGTAGGAAACTTCCAAATCAGTGAGATCACAGAGCCATTTGAGTTTTTAAATATCATCTCACAAAAGAGAAAAAAAAACAATGTGGAAGAAAACATTGATTGAAGAGATAATAAATATCATGACATATATATCAAATTTAGATATTACCAATTCTCTAAAAACAACCAACTAACCTATAAATTATTAAAATAACTAAACATTATAAAACGAGAGATAGAAAAATATGTTCTAGGGCATTTTAAGGAAAGATTATTGGTTTCTAATATCTGTTTTAGAAATTAAAAAGTCAGAAAATAGTGTTTAAAAGACAACCAGTGTTTATTATTTCACTGATTTGTAGATGTTCTTTTTTTGTTCTAATGATTAATTAAAGACAGTAGGGTCCAATGAAACAAACTATTTAGCCTAGCACAGGTTCCTGATAAAGATACATTACCTTATTTGATTTTCATATTCACACCATGAGGCAGGTACTAACAGGTATTATTAACCACATTTTGCAAATGAGGAAACTAAGGTCCAGAGAAGTTAACTGACTTAGCCATTTCAATGCTGTCAGAAGGAGGAACTGTAGTCATTCATGACTTCCAAGCAGCTCATTCTACTATCATGCTGGCTCTTCAGCATACAGATAACATAAACATTTCAGCAAAAGTTTATTTAAAAAAATTTTTTTTTGAGAGGCAGCAGAATAGCTAGTTCACAATCTTTAGGGTTAAATTTTCTTTTTTTAAAAAAGGTATTTTTTCCAATTACATGTAAAGACAATTTTCAGCATTCATTTTTATAAAAATCTGAGTTTCAAATTTTTTTCCCTTCCCTCCTCTTTTCCTATAACAGTAAGCAATTTGATATAGGTTATATATGAGCAATCATGTAAAACATATTTCCATATTAGTCATGTTGTGAAGGAAGAAAGAGACCAAAAGGAAAAAAACTCACAAAAAAATAAAGTGAAAATAGTAAACTTTAATCTGCATTCAGAGTCCATTATTCCATCATGAGACCTTTGGAACTATCTTGGATCACTGCATTACTGAGAGGCGCTAAGTTATTCATCACACAGTGATGCTGCTATTGTGCACAATGTTCTCCTGGTTCTATTCATTTCACTTTGTATCAGTTCATCTAAGTCTTTTAAGGTTTTTCTGAAATCTGCCTGCTCATAATTTCTAATAGCACAATAGTATTCCATTACATTCACATACCACAGCTTGTTCAGTCATTCCCCAACTGATGGGCATCCCCTTAATTCCAAATTTTTTTTGCCACCACAATAAGAGCTGTTATAATTATCTTTTCATATGTATGTCCTTTTCCCTTTTGTATGATTTCTTTGGGATACAGACCTAGCAGTGGTATTACTGAATCCAAGGGTATGCACAGTTTGATTGCCCTCTGGGCAAAGCCCCCAATTGCTCTCCAGAATGATTGAATCAGTTCACAACTCTACCAACAATGCCTTAGTGTTTCAATTTTCCCACATCCTCTCCAACATTTATCATTTTCCTTTTGTGTCAGATCAACCAGTCTAATAAGTGTGGGGTGGTATCTTAGAGTTATTTTAATTTGCATTTCTCTAATCAAAAGTGATTTAGAGCACTTCTTCATATGACTATTGATAGCTTTGATTTCTTCCTCTGAAAACTGCCTGTTCATATCCTTTGACCATTTATTAATTGGGGAATGACATATTCTTATACATTTGACTCAGTTCTCTATGTATTTGAGAAATGAGGCCTTTATCCTGTCTGTACACTTGCTGTAAAGATTGTTCCCCAGCTTCCTACTTTCCTTTTAATTTTGTTTGCATTGTTTTTGTGTAAAAACCTTTAAATTTAATATACTCAAAATTATCCATTTTACATCTCTTGTTTGGTCATAAATTCTTCCCTTCTCCATAGATCTGACAGGTAGACTATTTCTTGCACTTTCAATTTGCTTATAGTATCACCTCTTATGTCTAAACCCCGTACCTATTTTGACCTTATCTTGGTATATAGTGTAAGACCTAGTTTCTGCCATATCGTTTTCCAGTTTTCATCAAGTTCTGAGCTTTTATCCCAGAGGCTGAGGTTTTTGGATTTATTTCTTAAACACTAGCTTACTACGTTCCACTGATCCACCAGTCTATTTCTTAGCCAGTACTACAGAGTTTGGACGATTACTACTTTAAGATATAGTTTGAGATCTGGTATTGCTGGGCAACCTTCCTTTGCATTTCTCTTCATTAATTTCCTGGATATTCTTCACCTTTTGTTCTTCCAGATGAATTTTGTTATTTTTCTAGATCAAATAATTTTTGGTAGTTTGCTTGGATGGCATTGAATAAGTAAATTAGTTTAGGCAGAATTGTCATTTTTATTATATTGGCTTGGCTTATCCATAAGCAACTGATATTTTTCTAATTGTATAGATTTGACTTTATTTGCATGAAAAGTATTTGTAATATGTTCATATAGCTCCTAAGTTTATCTTGGCAGGCAGTATTTTATATTGTTTATAGTTATTTGAAATGGAAGGTCTCTATCTCTTGCTGCTGGGCTTTGTTAGTAATATATAGAAATTCTGATGATTTACGTGAGTTTATTTTATATCCTACAACTTCATCAAACTTGTTATTTCAAGTAGTTTTTAGTTGACTCTCTAGGATTCCCTATGTATACCATTATATCATCTGCAAAAAAGTGATAGTTTGTTTTCTCATTGCCTATTCTAATTTCTTCCATTTCTTTTTCTTCTCTTATTGCTATAGCTAATATTTCTAGTACAATACTGAATACCAGTGGTGATAATGGACATCCTTCCTTCACCCATGATGTTACTGAGAAGGCTCCTAGCTTATCCTCATTACAGATAATGTTCACTGGGTTTTAGAGAGATACTGCTTATCATTTTAAGAAATGATCCCTTTATTCCTATGTTCTCTCATATTTTTAATAGGAATGGGCACTGTATTTTGTCAAAAGTTTTTTCCAGCATCTATTGAGATAATCACATGATTTCTGTTGATTTTGTTATTGATGTAGTCAATCCCACCTGGTCAGAGTGTATGATCCCTATGATATATTGCTTTAATCTCCTTGCTAGTATTTTATTTAAAAATTTTGCATTCATATTTATTAGGCAGATTGGTATTGCAATTAATGTTCATTAAGTGTTTGGTAGAATTTACTTGTGAATCCATCTAGTCCTCGAGATTTTTTCTTAGCAAGTTCATTGATAACTTGGTTCAATTTCTTTTCCTAAAATGGGATTATTTAGGTACTCTATTTCCTCTTTTGTTAATATGGGTAATTTATATTTTTGTAAATATTCATCTATTTCTTTTAAGTTGTCAGATTTACTGGTATATAATTGGGAAAAATAGTACCTAATGATTGCTTTAATTTGTTCTTCATTGGTGACTAGTTTACCCTTTTCACGTTTGATAATGATAATTTGGTTTTCTTCTTTTTTTAATAATCAAATTAACCAATGGTTTATTTGTCTTGGTTTTTTTTCCCATAAAACCAGCTTTTAGTTTTATTTACTAGTTCAACAGTTTTCTTATTTTCAATATTATGAATCTCACCTTTGGTTTTCAGGATTTCCAATCTAGTGCTCAATTGGAGATTTTTAATTTGTTCTTTTTCTAGAATACTTAGCTGCTTGCCCAACTCACTGATTTACTCTTTCTCATTTTTTATTGATCTAAGAATTCAGAGAAATATATTTTCCTGTAAGTACTGTTTCGCCTGCAGTCTCATAAATTTTGGCATGTTGTCTCATTGTCATTCTATTTAATGAAATTACTGATTGTTTCTATGATTTATTCTTTAGGATTATATTAGTTTCCAATTAATTTTTACTCTATATTTCCAAGGTCCTTTGTTGAATGTAATTTTTATTGCATTATATCAAGAGTAGGGAACCTTTTGAGTCCAAATTTTACAGAACAAATCCTTTTATTAAGGGGATTTATTCTGTGAAGTTTGGATTCAGTCAAAAGGCTGGACTTGAAGACGCAGAGGGTCACATGTGACCTTAAGGTCTCAGGTTCCCCACCCCTGATTATGATCTGAAAATGATGCATTTAATATTTCTGCCTTTCTACATTTGATTTTGAGGTTTTTATGTTCTAATACATGGTCAATTTTTTGTGTAAGTGCCATGTACTGCTAAGAAAGACGTATGTTCTTTTCTATTCCCATTCAATTTTATCCAAAGGTCTGTCATATCTAACTCTTCTAAGATCCTAATCAACTCCTTAGTTTATTTCTTGTTTATTTCTGGTTGTCTTTATCAAGTTCTGAGCAGGGACAGTTCAAGTCCCCAACTAGTATACTCTAGCTATCTACTTCCTTCTTTAACTCCCAGAAATTTACTCCTATAAATTAATTTACCATGTTCCATTTCTCCCTTTCTTCTGTTCCCAATGTAATTCTCTTTCTCATCACTTAATTTCTTTGTTATTCCATGAATTTACATCATACCTATGCTCCAATCTATATATATTCTTTCTAACTGCACTATTACTGATACAGTTTTTTATAATTGTAAGTTTCATCTTACAGAGATGTAAACAGTTTAGCCCTATTGAATCTCCTGTATTTTTTCTTTTCTTTTTACCTTTTTTTTGGTTTTGTTTATTTTTTTAAATTTTATTTTAGTTTGCATCATTCATTTCCATGAGATTTTGAGTTACATATTTTCTCCCCATCTTTCCCCTACTTACCACCCCATAACAGCCATCCCAGTGTATCCCCCTCCCCCAATCCATTCTCTCCTATGTCTTCCCCCCT
>JAQQSV010012835.1:0-12665 GCA_028646515.1 Pseudochirops corinnae | reverse complement strand
AAGATCAATTGAATAGGAAGGGATAATATTCTAAATGATGAAATTCTGAGATGAGAGAGGATTAGATTGAGAGGAGACAGGGAGAGTCAGAATGGGATTGAGCATCTCATGGAAGAGGCAAGAGATAATTGTTACAATAGAGGGAGAGAACAGGAAAGGAAAGAGTCAACCTTACTCTCATGGAATTTGGATTAGGGAAGGAATGACATAAACTCTAAACTGGGCATCTTGCCACATAGAAGAGTAGGGGGAAGGGGGATGAGAGGTAGGATGATGGAGGGGAGGGCAGGGTCAGGGGGAGGGCTGATGAATGTTCACATTTCTGTAGAGGGACAGGGACAGGGTAGAGAGTGATTGGGGGCACAGGATAGGAAGAAGGGACATGTAATCAGAATCTCACAGTATGTTCACTATGGAGAGGTTCTGTGTAATTTCACATATTCAGCCTGTATTTGATTGTTTGTCCTTCCAGTGGGGGTGGGTGACGAGGGAGGAAGAGAAAGAATCTAGAATCCAAAGTTCTATAATCAAATGTTATAAATATATATCTTTATATATATATATATATGCAATTATTATTGTTATTATTATTATTATTATTAACTTCATCCAACTGGAACTTGAAATACACAGGCACTGTGGTTGGGAGATCCATCCTGCCCTACCAAAAAGTCAGAAGGGGTGAGGGGGGAAGACATAGGAGAGAATAGACTGGGAGAGGGGGGACACACTGGGATGGCTGTTTTGGGGCTGTGGGTAGGGGAAAGATGGGGAGAAAATATGTAACTCATAATCTTGTGGAAATGAATGATGCAAACTAAAATAAAATTTAAAAAAATAATTTAATGGATTATATGGTGACTATTTAATAAACACCTATCCTAACTAAGTATATCATTTTATAATACAGTGAGAGTTTGTAAAATAGCACTCTTACTCAAACAACTTATTCATGAATAAGAGATGCTAAACAATATAACAACCTCAAAATTAAACTTTTTTTTAACTAGTTGAGCCTCAACTCATTTTTACTATCCCTTTATTTAAAAAAACTTTTTTAATACTTCAAATGTTGATGATTTAACAGTAGCAGTCCCCTCCAATTCACTGTAGCTGTGCAACTGGCAACTCCCAAATAACTCGACTAAATTTCCATGAAGTTGAGATGTACAATTTCAATCAAAGGTAGAAGTTTATAATACACATTTCAGTTAAAATGTTATATTCTTTGGTCACATCATCCATGTTAAAGAGCAACAATAATTATATTATTATAATTTCACAAACAAAACAGATTTTTAAAATTTTACACAACCCTTGAATGGAGGGGAAAAGGAAAAGGAGGGAGAATTTCAGAGGCTAAACAATGTTTCCCTATAAGAAGAAAGCAGAATGTTAAAAAGTTTAAGTAATAAGGCAGCAAGTAAATCTTCAATAATCCAAAATAAACCAGGCAACTCAAAGCAACAATTGTGTGTGTGTATGTGATGGGGTCTGGGATGCTTTTGTCTGTAACCTCAGTTTGTAAAATCTCACTTGTGTTCGGGTACCTATGTATGTAACATCAGTTTGTAACAAGCCTGTGCAATTAAGCTGTAAAAGTCACACTTTCCCCCAGCCATAAAGGTATTAACTCTGCCTCTCCCCTGCCCCCAGCCTAAAAGTCTTTTCCCTGAGCTAGCAGATACAGTTTCCCATGAATACATCACCCAAGTATTTTTATAGAAATATATAGCTCCTTTGTTCTTAGTGGCCAGCTGCACCCAGAAACCTTGAACAACATTATCAAAGAGATAACTCCCTCCCAAGATGGGACCTCCTGAATCCCTAATCAGTCTAGCTTCCAAACTTGGCACCTCCTGAAACAATCAAGCCTATCCTCCCAACAGCCATAATGGACCTATGTTGTTCATCCTTGATCAAAAAGTTACCTAGTGACGTGTCAAGGCAAAAACCACACCTCCCCCTTGCCCCGCCTCTAGCTTTCTCCCAGTGAATTATGGGCAATATGCCTGTACAGCTGATATAAGAAGTGCATGTCCCTTTAAGCACTGACCACTCCTAAACTCCTCCCAAACTCCTCCCTAACTCTACCCTTGCCCACCTAGTTAGCATAATGAACCTATGACTGACAGTTTTACGGCTTTAAAAACTGCATCTCTAGCCCCTGCACTTTGTAGGCTTTCTCTGACACCCTCCTGCCGGCTGCAAAGCATAACATAGAACTTTGTAACTCTGCCTTAGATCTCTAACAGCTTGCAGGTCTCCTTATCTCTCCCCCTCCCCCTCCACCTCCTGCCTACTGCGAAGTCAGTATGACAATCAACTTTTATAACTCTGCCAAAAGACAGCTGAGTCCAGTAATTCGTTTCGGACGATGAACCCTCAAAGGATTTCAATAGAAATCCCCCTCTCTCTATACCTCTTCGTATGCACATATGTGTACATACACACAATTTGAATATTTACAAAATTAAACTTTTAAGTCACCATGTAAAATGGCAAATAATTTTCACATTGAATTACTAATTTACATAATATAATTACCAAAACAGCATAAGCTTTTGGACATTTCTAATATTTCTGTTTTTGTCAATGTCTAAAAGCTAATTCCTGCAATGTAGTAGCCTATTGGTAAATGCTTATCAGTGTTAAATGTAAACCCTAACATGTACTTGAGTACAAAAAAAAATCACACTTAAGACAATTCAACCACATGATGTTAGGTCATTGGGCTAAGTTGATTAGAAAGCTATTTTCAAGGGCACAATTTCATGAGATACGTATTTTTTTGACATGGTCAGTTTGCAAATTTGTTTTCCTTGACTGCTTGTCAATTACAAGGGAGGGTTTTAATGGGAAAAGGAGAGTTGTAGGGGAGGATTAATAATAGGCAGAGAAAAAAGGAACACCAGTAAAATATTAACAAACTCCAGAGAAAACAAGACAAGTTGGTTTAACAGCAAGCACCCTAACACACCCAGGGTGACCGGCTAGCACAGGTTCTTTGATCTGCTTTTCTAAAGGAAAGACAACTTTAAAGAGGTAAACAATCTTATTTTAGTTAAACATATATATGTAGAAAGAAGTGAATACCCAAGAAAGAATCCCATAGACAGGGCTCCAACTGTCTAAACAGAATAATATAGTCACCTACATACACCACCAGACCAGGAGAGCACCAACATCTAAGTAATCTGAGGGAGGCTCTTAACAAACAACTTCTCAGAGTCCCATCCAGGGAATCAAAAGACCCTTATTATAAGCAAGCCCCCAGAGTAAGAAAGATACCAACCTCCCAGTATAGTTTTCAACTATTAGGCTCAGAGTCAGAAAGCCCCACAACCCTAGTGATTCAGTGCCTAATTAGCTTAGTACGAAAAGGTGTGAAAGCATTCCTACAAGCAAGCCTTCCCCTAAGCAAGCTCCTCCTGAGGTAAGTTTCTTCCCCAATGGGCTCTATGTGATTCAGGATGTATCACAGTTGTGAAAGCAGCAAGATATCCATGATTGACATGTGGTCACATAGACCTATTAAGGGAGAGGGAAGATCTTCCTATTCCATTAACGTTACAGTTGGACAATTTTGGAAGTAATGTATGGATTATACTTTAAAAGAAAGAACAAGATTCATACAATGGAGACTTGTGTTTTTATGTCACAATCCTCTTTTTTTCTATTCTCCCTATTTAGAAATTTTCACATTTGTTAGTATTTGTCAAGTTCATAATTAAAATAACATTTTATTTTTTTTTAAATGGTGTTGGGGCAGCTAGGTGACACAGTGAATAGAGCACTGACCCTGGAGTAAGGAGGATTGAGTTCAAACCAAGCCTCAGACCCTTGATATACTTACTAGCTGAGTGACCTTGGGCAAGTCACTTAACACCAATTGCCCTGCCTTCCCTCCTCCAAAAAAATTTTTTTTAATGGTTTTTCAAATCCTGTCAAAATTAGAGTCCATATTTGAATTTTAAGTACAAAGTAAAAAGTTAAAGTACAAAAGTAAAACAAGTACAAGAAGTATATGATAAAAAGTTTAAAGTCAGCAAAGTTCTAGAAATATCATAGCGTAAGTAGAAAAAATGGTAAATAACTTGTGACATGATTGTAGAGAGGGCATTCTGGCTCTGGACTTGCCATCCCAGAGTCAGCGTGGTACATCTCTTCCTCAGGATCCTAGAGGCACCCTGAGAGGTTGTGGGTATCTCTTCTAATGGCAGTCATGTTTCCCCTTCACTGTTAGCCTACAGAGACACCCCAATTCCATTTAACCAATTGATATCAATTAGCTTTTACAAAGTGATATTCATTTTGAAGATATAATAATAACAGAAATACAAACTTCCCCCTCAACACTTCAGGGAAACACTTTCTTCTATACCACCTCATTCTCTGGTAAAAGTAGTCTAAGTCAGACACAGCAAAGTTCTGTGTAACACTGGTCCCCCCATTTTCATGCCCAAGTGTGTCATGACTGCCAGATATGTCCTTATCTCAGCTTCCACTGTACTGGGTCCTTAAGGTTATTCTCAAAGGCTACTCCTTGCAGTAATGCTGGTGTCAGTACCAGACTTGTCATGACTCTGACTCCTTCACTCTCACTCTCCTGACCTTTCAAAACTTACAAGGTCAGTGCTTTCGGATTAATCTTCATTGTCTAATTGAAAGAACAAATACTGAGGCACATGTGGGGACAAAAATCACCCAAATGACTACAAGAGAAATTGAGGCAGAACTCTGAACCAAAGCACTTTATTATCTAGCCCACTCTAACAAAGTAGACCCTAGACCTTCCTCATGGCCTGATACCACCTCCTTCAAGTGCCTTATTTTTATAAGGTTTAATACCATATTTGTTACCTGAACAGTCTAAATGGCTATACAAAGTACAGAATCCCATTGGTTGACACATGACACATAAACTAAAGTAGGCAAAAAAATCGTATGTTAGTAGGGTCACAGGTTGGGTGAAGCAGGGAATATCTTTGCTGATTAGGTGGTCATAAAATGGATGGGCTCTTCCTTAGGTTGGGCAAGAGGAGATGGTACAAGCTATATATATGCTCCAAGATCATATGGAAGGGGGGGAGCTTTCTGTACCATGACACCCCCACATTTGGTTTGGTCATGGAATTTGAGCAAAACAGGATGGAGAGATCCATGTCAGCCTTCTTGTGGTTACAAAAGTAGGTTCCATAGCTAGCAAAGAAGTAGGGAACATTACATTAAAGTTTGAGGCCTATTAGAGAGTCCTTCAACTGGAACCTATATTCCTATGTAACTTATAGAAAATATGGATTAATACATTGCTTATTCTTATACCTATTATTAGAGTACTGACTAAATATTTATTCTAGATGAGTATAGTTAAATAATTGCTAACAATCATTACTCCTTATAGAATCATAATGAACTAATACTGATTAGAGTTTGTGTAGGGGTCCTTAATGAATCGTCTCTCTCACAAAGAACCAAGGTCTACATTAATGGGACTGCATATTGTCCTGGGAAGAAAATGGCCCAAGACCTCTATTATGGCATATAAAAAGTTCAAGAGACATAGTTTCTGGATAATTAATCATTTTATTACTCATGCTAGTAAATAATTAGTAAAAGGGATCAGTGGCACTTTCAAATACCAAAGATACCTCATGGGACCCACTTAAAGCTTATATGCCCTTGGAAGAGTCGGTGTTCCTGAGGGTAGCAATCAACTCTGATTGGTTAACAAGTAATAAGAGAATGAATATTATAATGAGAAGTGGACCTATTCTAATGAGGGTTTAGGAGATGTGACTCTAATCCCTCTAGTGCCCAGTGAAACTCCAAGTTATGGGAATCTGAAGATCTTCCCTGCCTCTAGGCCCTTTGATCATCTTAAGTGACTCTGAGAACCTTCCCTGATTTGAAAGTATACTCTGCCCCCTAATAGGCTGAATGTGGTCACATGGAGCCTGTGGCAGGAATGTTGTTTTTCAGGAATGCCCACACCTTATTACTTTGTGATTGGGCAGTGAGTCAAGAGGGTTGTGACATTCTCTGATCCAGGAGAAAGTTATATATACCCTGATGTGAGTTTTTGCTTTGGGATTCACTCATGGAAAGAGTTGTGTGATTTGGCCAGACAAGATTCTGGGAAGCTGTTGAGGCCCCCGGCTTTGAAAACCCAGATGTTGGTGCTTCCCTCTCTGGTAACTGACTAGGTATGGATGTAATGGTCAGATGACTGGAAGCCCGTCTGCTGGTCTCTTTCTTTGTCTGCTTGTAACTTCTGCTTGTATTCTCTGAAGTTCAGGGTGCTGACTCTTCCCCCTGAACTAGGTAAATGATATATGTTTGATTGATTAAAGTAAGATTGTTAACCCATTTTGAGTTGCTTTCCTTTAGAAAAGCAAATCTAAGAACCTATGCTAGCAGCCATCCTGGATATGCTAGGGTGCTTGCTGTTATACTCCAGCCTCAGCCATTCTAGACAAGGATCTACCACCCTGCCCAAACTTCCCAGAGTGGAACACAATGGGCCTGAATTCACCTTAAATTAAATTCTTTGTAAGATTCTCTAGCTGAGTAGAGTCTCCCACCTAGGATTAAAAGGCATACACCCCGGTTTGGGCAATCTCCATCAATAGTGTCCTTCAGAGACTGAATAACATATAGGCTTCTGGAAAAAATCCCAATTCAATAGTTATGATAAGAGAGAAAAATAATTTGTTTCACTTCCTTTAAAGTATATTCTTTCACTGAATGCTATCAGCAAAAGAATAAAACCAAGAACAGAGATGTCCCAAGAAACCAAAGAGAACAGTCAAGGCCCTGGTTGACTAGAGCTGTTGCAACTATACAGCCTATTAAAGAGCTTCTAATTACATGCATAGCACACTAGAATAAGTTGTAGAAATTCTACATATTGTCCCATGGTTCTATTATACATCATTATGACTTTCCCACAAGCAGGTTCCCTCAGTCTCTGACACAGGGGGGTGGCTATCAAAGGTGTCCTATGTGCCAATAACAGATGTTACATAATCATAACTGAAAAACAACACGAACATGATTGCGTGGTTCCACTAGATAACTAAAAATTGGATTTCGGGCAGCAGTTAAGGTCCATTACTGAATTTTATTTGAAAAAGCTATTAAAATCAAGGAACTTCATATAAAATCACAATAAGAATGTCAGAGAACTCAGCTCTGGCATTCTGACCCAAATCTCTTCTACTGAAACTTCTCATTAGTCTATCAGGAATAGAGGGAAAAGACAAAAAGCAAGAATAAGAACAGAAGAAAGAAAAATGAGAAAACCAATACAGAACCATGGATCAGGTAACCCTCAAGTGAGAGCTGACACTTAGATCTGATCTGCCTCTTCCCTTTTCACGTTTGACCAGGCTCCACCCTCCAAAGCAACCAGGCCTTAGGAGTGCTATGGTCCCTCTTAGCAACCACCTTTATTGATTAAAGCCTGAAGAATTCCTGCTTGGATTGGTCCACTTTAGCTATGAATGCTAAGGATTGTTACTCTTCAGTTCCATTCCTAAAATTAATTCATTGGGTTTAACTGCTGTTTATCATCATTTTCCCTTAGCCAAGGGTAGAATATGAGGCTGAACTTGATGAAGGGACTAAAGGGAAGGGAAGGAGGGGGGAGTCCAGTAAAACCTAGCCTGATTAATAGCCCTTCTCTTTGAGAAAAGTCACAAAGCTGAAAAGTCTGCTGAAAAGTCAGTCAGTAGTGGTCCCTCTATGCTCTAACCCTCCAGGAAAAAAAAAATGTCCCCTCTTCCCTAACCTGAGGAGATTCCCTGCTTTCCCTCATTTCTCTTTTCAGGAAGACCACAAAGTATGAGACCCCCATCCAAATCAGACTTCCTGTGGAATAATCAAGTAGAAAATTGGTACAGGTCATTATATAAGTTATGGCTATCCTTTGCAAATGCTGAAATAAATCAATCCTACAAATGAATTAAATTCACCATATATTTAAAATGTACTACCTGTTCCTCCACTAAAGTCTGTTTTTTGTGTCAAGTTAATGGTATAGCGTTGACCCTGGTCTCTTGACAAAGCTGATCATAAGCTCTGGCAGATCCTCTTATTAAGATTTAGAAATGCTGGGATTCTGAAATAGCAACATATAGGTCCTGCCCAAATGAATTCAACCCAAGGCTTCCATCAGCCAAAAAACAAGGTTTATTAGAACTCTGTCAAAGATGGCCTTGATTCTAAAAATCTGCCATATGGGCTAGACTATTAATCTGAGGATATGTGACACTTGTATTGACAAGGGGATCAGATTGAATCTGAGCACTTTAATGGAGGCCAAGATGGATCTGACAAAGAGAAAGACTGTGGGAGGCATCTAGGAGTGGCCAAGTATTCTGGGGTGACTGGGAGGTAACAGAGAACACCAGGGACCTGGACCAAGGCCGGGAGTTGAGCTCTAGGGTGGGGCCAGGTGCAGGCAATGAAAGAGCAGTTAATTAACCAGAATGGGGCAATGCTTCAGGCAAATGCCAGAAACTTGATCAAGTAGGTAAATTCAAGGAGAGTTCAGGGGAAAATTCAAGGCCTGATTGTCAGGTCCCATAAACAAATGCGACCCAAATTCTTTTGGAATAAGGAATGAAGGTCTCGACTGTAGGCTCTCACTCCTGTCATAAACAAAATCTGTGCTCTGTCTAGGAATAAATCATACTTGTTAGAGATCTAGGAAAGGTTTTCATTATCTTTATTTTACATTTATTCTCTAATGAATACGTGGTAGCCTCCTGAAAAAGACTACAAAGGATCAAAGACAAGCCTTTTTTAAGCTGTTCCCATTTGAATTTCCCGTAGTGTCCCTCCCTTCAGAGATGGGATTGGCTCCAGCTCTTCTGGGTTACAACTTTCTCCGACCTGCCCATTAAGTATACCCATTAATGAAAAGTTGGTGACCATCCCCTAATCAGTCCCAGCCAGCCTAGTTCAGGCCCCTTTACGGATTTATGCCTTCCTGCATGTAAACAGCCAATGTTCCTATAGAATCTGTGGAAACCAAACTGCCAGCATTTCTCCAGCTCCCAAGGTAGAAAAGTCGAGTTTGTGTCAGTGACTGTGTTTTCCTTTCAAGGACTAGCCTTGATAAGTTTGAAGAGAGTTAAAACTAGGATGACTCCAGGTTGGTTAATTTTTTTGGCCACAGAAATTCTCAAATATCTATTAAGTGACAGGGTAGTTGTGATTTGTATGGGTGGAGGGAGTACATGTACCAATAAAATCATAAATTCTTCAAGAATATACACTCCATCTTTTCAATACTGATGAGGTGCTTAGGTGCTTATGCTTGGACCCTAATTCCAACATCACATTTCTCCCTAGCTTCAAAACACTATCCCTGACAGTTTTCTTCCCAGCCCAAGGACATTATACCTAACAATAATTCATTAGTGTGCCCCAGTAAGATAAACTACCTTTCCCCACAATTACTCATGAGCAGGCCCCAGTAAAACAAACTTCCCTGACATAATGAAGAGGTTACTTATAAAGAGGGTTAGGGTTGCTTGAGACCCCAAAATACCAATACGCTGGGTCGTGCCAAAAGAATTTGACTCAAGTCTTCTCAGCCAAAGAAAAGTAAAGTTTATTGAAAGTTCTTTAAAAGTTCGCCATATTGGGTAGACTCTTAAGGAGCCTAGGTATCTGTGATGCTTGCATTGAGTAAGCCGGCCAGAGCAAGTCTGACACAGACAAGTCTGTGATAAGACACTCTATGGCGCTTTCACACACACACACACACACACACACACACACACACACACACATACACACACACACACACATGGAGGGAAGATGGGGTCTTATGTACAGAGGAATCTAGAGGTGGTCTAGAGGAGGAGTTTGGGGAGGGTCTTTAGGAGGAGGCAATGAGGTCAATGCAAAGGTGGATTGATATTTTGATAGGCTCAAGGGTGGGAAGTAGATGGACAATGGAGGGCTAGGCTAGTAACAGAGGTTTGGGCCTAGCCACAATGAAAAACTTATGGCTTCTGCAAATGCCTCATCAAGTGGGAAGATTTAATCAGACGTCAAGGGGTTTCCCAGAGCCTGTAGCTCAAAGATTCAAGGAGAGCTCAAGGGGGCTCCCAGAGCCTGCGCCTCATCAGTAAAAACAAGGAATAACCTGATCTCTGAAGAAATTCTCTTGTAAAAACAGGACTATCTTGTAACCACAGAATTATCATATATTGATTCCCAAAGTTATCATATTCAATACAGAGATCAAGCTATAGACATCAACTCTCAAAGCTATCTTGCTACAGATGTTATAGATCAAGAATACACCCCTGAGAAACCCCTTCTCCTGGTTTCCAGCAGTGAATGACAATAGTGCCCAAGGTTGTAAGTTTTTACCTAATTAGCATATCTACCAGACAATACTACTTTTCCTATATAAGCTTTAAGTTGCCAGCTCCTTAGAGAATGCAAGTTCCCTAAAGAACTCTGCTCTCTATATTGTTTTTACAATAAACCCTTGCCACCTTGACTTAAAGAATGCTTGAGTCCTTGAATTTATTCCAGATGACCCCGTCCAGTCTTTATGGGGGCCCCTCTCAAACCTCAATGATACCAATATAGACTAGTGTATCTTCCATGATAATTTCCTTACTATCTTTCCTTTACAGGAAAGAGCTCTTACCTTTTTTTATGTGTCATAGATTCTTTTAACAGTCTGGTGATGCCTATAGATCTCTTCTCAGAATACTGCTTTTAAATACATAAAATAAGAATAATTATGTGGAAATACAGTTATCGATTTTTTAAAAAGGCTCACAGAACCCAGGTGAAGAATTTCAATTACAGTAAAGTGGAGAGAGACTGGAGTCAGGCATACTAGGTAGATAATTTTTTGTAATAGCTAAGGAATTAAGTGGCCTGGGGTGGGTTGAGAGGACAGTGAATGGACTGTCAAGTTAACTAATTAAGTAATCTATGTTGATTAATGATGGGCCTTGGTCAAGAGGCCAGTGATCTGGGCTCCTGAAATGTATAGGAAAATTCAGGGACTGGGTTGCTTTCAAAGACATGGTCTTTTCCTTTGATGATCATTTACTATCATATTTTGGCCAGAGTCTGAATTAATCAAACAGATTGCTCTGCCTCATTTTACAAAAAAGGCTCTCTTTCTATGTCAGCCACTCCAGAGACCAGAGAAGTCTGGGAATAAGATTTAAAACAGGCATCCAGAGATCATAAATTCCAAACTGACTCAGCTTTGTCTCTGAGAATATCTCTCCTCACATTAACAAAACAGAAGAGGCCTACTTTATGGCCCTTAAGGACGAGACCCTCAACTTGAGGCATTAATTTGAGTAATGAGACTTTTTCTTATCTTAAGATTTTCTGGGCATATACCATGTTATGGAATATTAATGGTAAAGAAAACATAGATATTCTGAATCATAATTTCAATTGACACTTTGTCATCTCTCGTTTTATTGTTTTTACCATTTATTCAATTAAGAAAATTCCTTTCCCATACAATGATTAAACCATTATGGGGATCATAAATTTGTGTGACTCAGCCACCCTGAATTGAGATGGTCCTAAAATGTACTTAAGCTCTCTCATCCTTTTGTTCATCAGTCAGGATTCTAGTCCTGCACTTCATGTACAAGTTGTAAAGCTAGCCTTAAGGGAATAATGAATAAATGTTGTAATTTTATATTACTGTTTGTTTGTCTCCTTTAACCAAACCTTTTCTAGAGGTCAATACCTTTTAGGGGTCCAGGTCCCATCACCCTGTCAATGGTGTTCCACCACGTCTTACATAGGCAAGGCATTGATTTCCACCAGTGAGGAGAGTTCCACCAATGGGCTTTGGGGCTTGGGTTTCATAAAAACAAAAGGCATCAGTAAAGCTTTTTTGTTTTTTCAGGAGGGGGGAAGGTAGGGCAATTGGGGTTAAGTGTCTTGCCCAAGGTCACATCACTAATACGTGTTTAAGTATCTGACATTGCATTTGAACTCAGGTCCTCCTGACTCCAGGACCAGTGCTCTATTCACTGCTCCATCTAGCTGCCCCAGTAAAGCTTGCTTTTTAAAAAAACCCAACAACCAGAAGCACACACGCACACAAACACAGACAATGAAGGGGTGCTTCTGTATCATTTGGGGGGGGCTTTTGTACCCCAGTTTGTAAAAATCTCACTTGTGGTTGGGTAACTATGTATGTCACATCAGTTTGTAACAAGCCTGTGCCATTAAGCACACTTTCCTTCAGCCATAAAGGCATTCACTCTGCTCTTCCCCCTGCCCCCAGCCTCAAAGTCTTTTCCCAAAGTCTGCTAGATAGTTTCCCCTGAATCAATCACTCAAGTATTCTTAGAGAAATACATAACGCCTTTGTTCTTAGCGGCCAGCTGCACTTTAGAAACCTTGAGCAACTTTATCAAGGAGATAACTCCCTCCTGAGATGGTCTCTAATCAGTCTAGCTTCCAAACTTGGCATCTCCTGAAACAATCAAGCCTATACTCCCAGCAGCTATGTTGGACCTATGTCATTCATCCTTGACCAAAAGTTACCTAGTGACATGTCAAGGCAAAAACCACTCCCCCCCCCCCCCAATCCCTTCGGATTTTTCCAGTGAATTATGGGCAATTCGCCTGCGCAGTTGATACTAAAA
>JAQQSV010012834.1:0-12665 GCA_028646515.1 Pseudochirops corinnae | reverse complement strand
GAAAATATGTTTAATATGAATGCATATGTAGAGCCTATATCAGATTGCATGCTGTCTTGGGGAGGGGGGAGGGAGGGAGAGAAAATTTAAAACTCAAAAGCTTGTGGAATTGAATGTTGAAAACTAAAACTAAATTAATTAATTTTTTTAAAAAAGAAGTTACCTAAAAAGAAAAAAAAAATGAGCAGGTAGATTTCAGAAAAACCTGGAAAGACTTGCATGATCTGAAAAAATGCTTGTTGAAATGAAATCAAAATGATTGCAGAACCCTCAGGTATCAAAATGGGAGCCTGCTAGTCCAACCTCTGCATTTGACTTGATTTTTAAAATTTATATTTATATTTTTAAAGTTATTATCAAGCAATTTTTCTCTCTCACCCCCCCCCCCAACCCCTGGCAGAAAAAAGGAAAACAAGATCTTTGTAACAAGCCAAACAAACTCCCAGATTTATAGCCCATGGCTCCCTCATGGCTCCCTCATTCTGCATATCAGTCTATCACCCATCTCTGAAGTGGGCAGCACTCTTCATTACTAGTCATCTGGAATCATCAACCCTCTTGTCTTACAGATGAGGTCTCTAAAGCCCAGAGAGAAAAGATGACTAGCCCAAAGTCACAGTAATTTGTGAAAAACCTATGATTCTCTCCCCTGTCTACTATGAATTAATCTATCTAACTGCTGAGAGGGTCTAGCCTTTGGACCGGTGTGAACAGGAGGTTGGGAGTTTAGCCAAAAGAGGAGAGAAATGTTGCTGGGGGAGAAGAAGAGAGAAGGGGGCCAACGAGATGGGAGAGAGGGAGGAGGGATCACCTGTACATGAGGATGAGGAGCAGGACCATGGAGACGAGCACAGCGACTCCCACCCCCAGCCCAATCTGGGCCTCTGTCGGGAAGCTGGGCAGGGTGGTGTCCACCTCATATTTCACTGGGCCCAGGTTCAGCTGAAGATTTCCCATCTGCACCTGAGGGCAAGGAATGGGAGCAGGTGTTTGGAGGCTGTTTGATGGCTTTCCCCCCTCCTTTGGGATTCACCCCCGCTTCCTTCCGGGCTTGGCTGCTAATGTGACCAGAAACTCCCTGTCCTCCCTCATCAATCCCCTCCTTTCCCACCCCTCTCCCAATATAGTCTTTGCTATGGAAACCAAACCCTCTGCTCTCCCTTTGAGAGTTGGGATTGAGGAGGGCGAAGGAGGCCGAGGACTTACTATAAATTCAGGCAGAGTACTGGAGCTATTGAGGGGCTGGGGGGCCCACAGGGGGGGTTCGCAGTACAAGTGAGTCAGTGTCAGCGTCTTCACCACACATTCACCTGTTCCAATTTGTACTCGGACCTCCTCCTTGCTGATCCCCAAGTTTAGCCCCTCGCCCTGAGGATGGGGAGGGGGGGAGAGGCTGTGAAACCACTTTGGCCCCCACTCCAGTCTCCCTTCTGCTGCTCTTTTGGGTCCTGCACCGTCTTCTCAATTGGGAGGCCATCATTCACTGGGTTTGGCTCAGTCCTTAGGACGTTGGCCACCTTCCCCTAAAACCTGACCTCAAGCCCTGGTGGGCTGGGCTCAGGATCAGCTTCAAGGATACCAGAGTCTCTTCAGCCCTTCTGCCTGTACCCTCCTTGTACCAATTCCCAAAGAGCCAGGTCTTTCCCTTCCCCCCCCCCCCCCCCCGTACCCTCCCGCTCCGGGGCCAGGATGAGGGCTGAGTGTGACTTCTGCCTGCCCTTCCTGGAGATCAGACTTTCTGAGACTCCCCACCTCCCTCCAGCCACTGCCTGCCATGTTGGGTCACCTCCACATCTAGAACATTGCCAGGCTTCAGGCGGTAAGGGTGGGCAGGCCTGTCTCGGCTCAGTGGATGGAGGCGAGGGTTGGGCTGGTATAGGAAGTCTTTCCCGCCACTGGCATTGATGAAATCCACTAGGATATTGTCCAGAGTGAAGAACATCCGTCGTAGGCGGGCAACCCCAGGAACCGCAGGACTTGGGCACAGGAGCAAGCCAGAGGAGTTGGCTGAACAGACAGTGGAGCACTTTGGGGGAGAAAAGACATCCAAGGCTCCAGCATAAGGGAAAGTGGGGCAGGGGGAGAGGATGTGGGCAGGAGGAGACTCAGTGCTGGTGGTGGCAGGTTGGGGCACTCACCTCCAGCAGCCCAGCCTCCAGCCAGCTACAGGTTTGGGAGGCCATACTGCCCTGGGCAGCCTGGGGCCGGCCTCCATCTTCACAGTGATGCCCAGCCAGTCTCTTTGGCTCTAGCTGTTGGGGCCCAGCTGGGGCCTCTTCCAGCCACACCGACAACTGGGGCCTCTGAACCACATCCAGATTGGTCCCTGTCACTCGGATCACTCGGCCACCCCTGTCCCCAGAGGACCGACTGTCAGAGGGAGCAGTGAGTTCACAGCCTCATTCTCACCCCCTCCATGCCCCATCCTCCTCTACAGCACTCCCTACCCTGCCTGGTGATACATCCCTCCTGTCTGCCTCACCCATAGCTCCCATTCTTTTGCCACTCAGGCTGGGACCCAGTCGGGCAGAAGCCCGACTCTATTAGTCCAAAGTGCTCCTGATTGGGGCCGTCCAGTAGCCCTCATCCTCACCCCCTGAAGCTGATGCTGGGCTCAGCCGACAGGAGCTGGGGGTCGGGTTTGTAGGAGAAATGGCCTTTGGCCAGCGTCCTCTGGGCCAAGCCAAAGACCACGCGGAGATCCGCCTCCCCAGGGGTGGCCTGAGGCCCAGTCAGGCATACAATGGCTTCAGGGCATACAGGCCCCTGGCTGCAGGGAGAGTGTGAATTCTTTGTGACTTGTTGCCTGAGGGCTCTTGTTCCTCCTTTTCCCTTCCCCCTTTCCCAGACTCCAGCCCCACCCCCAATCCACCACCTCCAGTGGCAGAGCACTGGTCTGGACCCCACAAAGGATGCTGACTAGCAGGACTGGCAGAAGGGCAAATTGATTCAGAGAGGATCCCATTCAGATTTGGAAGGACTTTAGGCCAAATTCATTGATTTTACAGATGAGGAAATTGAGGCACACAGAAAGGAAAGGCCTAGGACTGGCCTAGCAGAGTGAGTTAGTGGTAGAACCAAGAACTAGAAGCCAGGCCTGGGGCCCAGCCTCTCTCATCTCCTGGGAGGTAGCACAGGGACCAAATGTCCAGACCACTCACATAAGGCAAGGCTCATCTCCCAAGAAAGCTGTGACATTACTCTCTGTCAGCAAGTGCTGCCCGAAGATGGTGAGGAGAGTGCCTCCTGCCTGAGGGCCCTGCCAGGGACTCAGAGCACTCAGGATTGGGTCCTAGAGGACAAAGAATCAAAGGGAAGAGGGCCGCAGGGTCTCTGAAGCCCTCTGAGGGATGCCAGGGAAGGATGATGGTATGTAGCCACCCTCGCTCCTTCCTTTCACCACCAACTTTCCCCATTGACTTCTTTCACTTTTTCCTCCTCTCCTGGTAATCTGACTTCCATTCACTCACTCATTTATTCACCAAGAGTCTGAGCACCTACTATGTACAAGGAACTACTCTAGTTCCCAGAATCACAGACTCTCAGAGCTGGAAGGGATGGAATTCAACCAGAATCTAAACACGAATCTCTCCAGAGAGAAGGCACCTGCGACCTCTGAGGCAGTTCCTTCCACAGTGTGAAATCTGGAACATTTTACCTTTGATCCAGACGTCTGGCACACAGGAGGCACTTAATAAAGGCTTCTTGATCGACTGATTGATTTACTCTTAAATCTATCCTCCATTGGTTATTGAAATGGTTCCAAGGTCCAAAACCCCACTACAAACCCTTCCACCCCCATTCCAAACAAAACAGCTCTTTGTTTTGTCTCCTCTGTCTCTCTCAAAGGTGGCACCCCCAACCTAGACCTTGGAGTCACCCTAGACTCCAGCATTTCCTCATTCTCCCTCGATGCTGACCACCACCCAGTTGGGGGCCAAATCCTGTCTTGCCTTTTCCTCTCAAAGGATCACCACTTGAGTTCAGGCCCTTATTGTTTCAAATGTGGCCTCACTGTTGGATGGGCCTCCCCACTATCAGCCTCTCTCCCTTTTAACCCATCAAATGGGGTAATATGTTAAAAGTGCTTAGCACTGTGGCTTGCGCACAGTACAAGATCCCCTCCCCCCAATCCTACAGACATTACTGTCTGTGTAGGGTTGAGGGGAGGGTAGAGGAAGAAAATGGGAAGTTGAGGGAATATGGGGATGGAGGGTAGGTCTCAGGACTGACCTGGTAGGTGAAGAGCTGGGCAGACTCGCTAGGTGGACGGTTCTTGATGGTAACTTTGATGGGGCCTGTGGTGTCCTTAGGGGCAGGTGATGTCACACATACTATCCTGGAGGGGAGGGAGGGGGGGTGGCTGCTGGAATGACCTGGGAGAGGATCATCTCTCTCCCCCAAAAAAAGTCTGAGCCAGCACTGACTGAGCAGGGAGAGGGGAGCACAGCATCACCATCCACAATCAGATGCAGATTGACGGACAGATGCTGTATCCCAAGGAAACACAAACACACACATATCCACCACCACTACCCTAATCCCTTGCTCCCGTCTGACTCCAAGTCGGTGTGCTTGCACTTTATCATGGTGCCTCTCTCTCTCCCCGTCTCTCTCTCTCTCTCTCTCCTTCCCCCTCATTTCTCTCTCTCTCTGTCTGTGTGTCTCTCTCTCCCCATCTCTCTCTCTGTCTCTCTTTCTCTCTCTGTCTCTGTCTCTGTCTGTCTGTCTGTCTCTCTCTGTTTTGTTTTTTGGTTGGGGGAAGGCAGAACAATTGGGGTTAAGTGCGCCACCTAGCCGCCCCTATGTGTCACTTCTCTACCTGACTCCAATGCTCTCTCAGACATTCAGCAAACCTCCTATGCTCTAGGAGTAGGATATATAGATGAATAGGACATAATCCCTCCCCTCAGAAAGCTTTTCTTCTAGCACTCTTGCTCCACCCTGTCTGGCATTTCCAGTCCTCCATGAACTGGCCTCCTCCTACCTTTCCAGCTTTCTTACATCTTACCAACCCTTCCTTCCCCCCATCATCTGGGATCCAGAGCCCCTGGCCTCCTTGCTGCTCCCCCCATTGCCCCCACCCGTGGACTTCTCTCTCCTGTCTCTACCTCCTGGTTTCTCCAAGAAGCCTTTCCCAGCCTCCTGAACTCAGGGGCCTTCCCACTGTGGTTCATTTCTCCATAGCTATTTGCATGTTGTCTCTACCATCAGACTGTGAAGGCAGGGCCCGCCTTTGGCCTTTTGCCTTTCTCTTGCTTATTCCCAGACCTTTGCAGGGTACCTGACACATAGTAGGCATTTAATTTGTGCTTGTTGACTGACCATTGCTCCCTCTCTCGGTGGCATATCTCCCTTCCCATCTCTCCATCCCTCTTTCCTTTGGTTTCTATTCCTACTGTCCCAAGCACCCCTCATCAGTAGCCCCCTCACTGGGTGGAGATGCGGTAGAGGGTTGGGTCCAGGAGACAAGGCTGTCCCGCAACGCTCACAGCATCTGTCACATCCTCCAAGCGACTGCCCAGGTTAGAGCCCAGGATTGTGAGGACTACACCTCCCTCAGGGGGCCCTGTCAGAGGCTTGATCTGTGAGGAACAGATGAAGACAAGTCAAGCCCAAGAAACTATAGAGCACAGAGGCTGGACCAAAGCCCAGAATTCTCCACCCTCAGCCTGAGCTGGAGTTAGAAGTCCCGAGATTTGAGAGATAACTCTTCTGTTCACACAGGAGGTACCCCAGGCCCAGAGAGAATGAGCAGCTAGCTAGCAGAGCTGGGATGCAAATCCAGGGTCTCTGAGTCCAGAGCCAGCTCTTCTCACTGCACTGTTCAGGCAGGTTGGGGGTTTCAAGTGGCAGGGAACAAAGGGCTTAAACCTTAGGGGTCTTTCCCCTCTGCTAGCTTGCTGAGTTGCTTATGGGGTGGAGCAGAAAGGGCACAGCTCTTCCTGGAGGGGGGTGGGCAGAGTTAGGATTAGGGCCTGAGTTAAGGGAGGGTTATTGGTTGCGGCTGGGTTTGGGGTTTGGAACTAGGATTGGCTTTGGGACGTGGCCTCACCAAGTGGATGCTGGGCAAAGGACAGAGTGATTCCACAGCTTCTGGTGGGCACAGGGGCCTATAGGTACAGGCGGGCCTGCCCTGGCCACACCACACACAGCTCAGATTCCTGTCAGCTGCCTGGCAACGGCTGCAGTCCTCATGACCCACAGTGCAGTCATACAGGGTCACTGAAGGTGGGAAGGGGGAGGATGCTTAGGGTCTCTGAACTAAGCCCCTTCTCCATGGGTACCCCTTTTACCTCTAGCCCCCAGTGACTGCCTCTAGTCCCAAGAAAGCAAGGTTCCACAGGACCAGTCCTTGGCTCTGGGGCACTCTTTCCTTGGGGCCCTAACCACTCACCGTAAATGTCGTCAGCATTGTCCACTCTGTGAGTGTTGCCCCTGGTAACATAGATGGGAACTCGGAGCTCCTTCCGGGGAGGAGAGGGTCTGAACTGTAGGGGTAACCATTGTGAGGGGGATTGAGGGCGAAGGAAGATGTCAAGTGGGGGAAGGCTAGGAATGGGGCCCTGGAAGAAGACCCCAGAAAGGTTTCAGGAATAGGAAAATGGGAGGGAAGACCGAGAGGGTCATACCTGCTGAGCCTGGCACCAGATGAGTTGCGTATCACCGTCTCCCTCTTCCAGGGAGGCCTGTAGCCCCAGAAGGGCTCCTGGCAGTTCCAACCAGCAGTGATAACTCTTATCCTTGCCCTAGGCAACAGGAGGCAACTCTCTCGAGGTTTTGTCTTGCTCTTTCCTCCCTTTCTTTCTTCTCCATCTGTCCCCCTCCACTCCACTCCCATACCTGGTAATGATGTAGGTTCCGAGCCCGCAAGGCAAGCCTGGTCTCCCAGCCCACAGGAACAAGGTGGGATGTGCCCAGACCTTCCACATGGGGGCAGAAATCAGGGCCCTTCATCAGGACATCTGCCTAGGGAGATGGGCAAGCTCAGTGGGGGAAAAAGCTCTTTCAGCTTTGCTGGAGGGGAAAAGGGTTGGGAAAGGAGGAGGACAAGGGCAGGCTAGAACAGATAGGTGGGACAAGTGTCTGTGGAAGTGGGAGGATTGGCAGACCCGGCAACTGTACCCTCAGGCAGAGTTCAACAAGAGAAAGCCAAGGAGATAGGGAGGAACAACTTACTTCCTGGGCATGGTAGACGGTCTTCTCCCCATCTGGGCACCCATCCCCATACACACAGAAGGCACTTTGGGGGCACCAGTGGCATCGCCAGGGGCTTCTCACACATGCACTGCACCTGGGCACAGGGGTGGGATTCAGCCCCAACCACCCTCAATAGGGATCCTTCTACTACCTGAGGTGAGAAGGCTGAACCCCTGGAGGTGGGTGGGAGTATCTGGCCCTGTGTTTCCCCAAGGGATAGCATGTCCTGATATGAAAGGAGGTGAGGCTGGGCTAAGGGTGGCCACAATGAGGATGATAGCCAGGAAGGGGCAGAATGAGGGCCCAGGACTCACGGAGCAGCTACATCCAAGGCCCCAGTAGCCTTACAGTCATAGAAGGAGAAATTGGTGACAGCCACAGACACATCTTCAAACATCAGGGCCAATGGCACTGTGACATGATCTGGGGAAGGGAACACGGTTAGGGATGGGGCTGGAGGGACAGTCTGCTCTCCCACCCCCTGTCCTCTTCTCCATATCCTGGGGTACCACCTTTCTTTTACCTGTGCCCTCAGTATTAGATGGCAACTGGTCCTGCGGGGGTGATTCACAGACTACCTGGGTTCCTTCTACATGGGCCAGTGTCTCATAGTTGTCAAAGGCACAGTGGAAATACTTGTCTGGTGCCAAGGTTGGGAGCTGGGGTACCACCATGGTGACCTGAGGAGCAGAGGGCAGGGAGGAGAGAAAAACAGGGAGTGGTAGAGAGACCAAGAGAGCCTCGTGCCAAGACTTGTCCCCCCAAGCCCAGATTAAGCCTGGGCCACTCTGGGGCCCTGCCTGCCCCAGCTTACCTGGCCCTGCTCCTGGCGAGGCTGCTGGCTGGGCACCAGGCTTTGGATAGCCAAACAGCTGCTTCCTTCAGAGGGCCCATAACTCCATAGCCACTGATGTTTCTGCTCAAATCCCATACATTCCTCCTTCCTTACACACCTGCAGGTGTGCACAGGGTGGGAGGAGGTGCCATGACAGATATGGAGGGGGAGAGATAGGGCAGAGTACATCCATTCCAGGAACTTGGGCGTATACCCTTCACCATGTCCCAGACCTTCCCTTCTCTTCCTACCCCCAGCCCAGACACCATCCACTTCTCCTGACCTCAGTTTTAGCCAATAGGAAGAAGAAATGAGAATTTTGTAGGTACAGGCCTTATACATATACAGAACCCTACCACCTTTCCCATATACTTGCCCAGGTTTTACAAGAGGCTTCTCTGGGCCTTCACATTGAATGGACAGCCCATCCTGGCCTGCCTCATACTGGTCAGAGTTCAAAAGAAAAGAGACTCAGTCCCTAGGTCTAGCTAAGGAGTCAGGCCCCAGTAGCCCTGCCAGGAACCCTAGGCAGTGGCTGGGATAGGAAGCCTGTAGAGACAGAGGGAGAGAGTTGCTGGGAACTTCAGTGGGCAGGGAGGGCTCTCTGGAGCAGCAGCCAAAAATGGGTATCCTTGGGACTGGCAAAGGGGACAGAGCGCACCAAGGAACAGACTGAAAGAAGTCTGGAAAGGCAGCTCGGGCCAGCCTGGAAGACTGGGGGAGGAGTTTTAGCTTTACCCTGTAGGCACTGCACCTAGACCCAGAGGTAGGATTCATCCTCAACCCCTTCTGCTAGGGCTTCTTCCTCCTCCCCTAGGCCCCTGGGGCAGGCCAGATTAGGGCATCTAGTCCCTCCACTCCCCTGAGAGATAGCAGGCCCTGATGTGAAAAGTGGCAGGGTTGACAGCCAGGGTGAGCCATTGGAGTGTTTTGAGTAGGGGCATGGTCTAGCCAGCCCTGAGCTTGAAGATCATTTTAACAGCTGTGTGAAGGCTAGGTTGGAGGGGGGAGAGGCTGGAGACAGGGACAGAGACCACTAGTCTAGCTGGGCGGTGATAAGAGCCTGGCCAGGGTTGGGAGGAGGGCCCAGGAGTCAAGCCTGGGGATGATGGTGTTTCTCACATAAAGACCCAAGTCAGAAAGAGAAGTGGTTTGGGAGAAGGGAAGAAAATGAGAAACCAACCAAGAGAGGTCACATGTGTTTGCAGAGGGCCTCCATAACCAAGGAGCTCCACTTTCCTCCAGTGCAGTTAGGGCAGTCCTATATTAACACGGGCCCTTTATGGGGCCTATATTTAAAAGGCCCCATAAGCCTTTGCTGTGTACTACGTAAGCTACAGCAGCCTGTTCAATTACGAAACTCAGGTTTCTGGGTGTCACCAGGACCACTGGTCCCCGGCTCTTCATCAGAGGGTGCTGAGGGTGGCTCTGATCCCCCTCTCCCAATACTCACCTGCCCTGAAGGACGCACCAGCCACAGAAGGGGTCCTGGGCTTGGAGGCAGCTGAGGCAGTCAGGAAAATGTTGGCAGGAGGAGATGGGCACCTTGTTCACCTGTGGAGGAGTCTTGGCTCAGTGGGAGGGAAGTAGAGAGCTCAGATGCCCCCTGTGCTCAGCTCCCCACCCTGCCTCACTTGAGAAGTTGTCATGACATAGAGATGGCTCCCATTCCTGTCCAGGAGCAAGTCAGGGCTCACAGCAGTGCCTGGGGGGCCCACAGAGAGGGAGCTATACAGCTGTCCTGTTGAGCCATTCAGGAACACCTTGAGGAGACAAGATTGGAGAGATGTAAGTAAGGAGGGGGACATCTGCTCAGAGAACAAAATGGAACATGAAGTGACCACACACGTGGTCACTCTTCATAGCTCCAAATGCCCTTTCTGTACCGAGGGCCAACATCCAGCTGCATCCTGGGAGAAAGTGCTTTGGGATGCTCTGTGCCCTGGGGCACTCTCCATTACTTCAAGGACTAGAGTTGCCTATATGTGTCACAGAAATGCAAGGGATGATGGGGGAAGAGCGATGGTGGCTATCTGTCATGCCTGACAGCAACACCAATGACGATGGGGGCAGCCGTGGTGGGCATCCTGCTGAGTGTATCAAATCAGGGGAGGCAAAATCTCCCAAACGCCACTTTTGGTGGTAGCAAAAAACTGGAAACAAAGTCAATGGCCATCAATTGGTGAATGGGCTAAATCAACTGTGGCACATATGAATGTAATGGGACATTACTACACCATAAGGAATAATTCATAGGAAGGATATGGAGAAACAGAGGAAGACTTGTACAAAGTGATGCACAATGAAAAAAATAGAACCAGGAAAACAATATACATAGTAACCATAACAAAGCAAACGGAAGGAACCCAAAATTGCAAGATGGATGTTTTGACATTCTGATGGTCAAGCTTGGCTTGGAGAAGAGGTGACAGCATGCACCCCCCTGCTTTCATTGAAGAAGTGGGGGGATTTGGGTGCAGATCACGACATACGGTGTCAGACATGGCCAATATTTTGGTTAGTTTTAGAGGTATTCTTTACTCTTTACTTTGAAATCATTGTTACATGGAATGGGTTTGCTGGAGAGGGGAGAAGGGAGAGGGGAAGGGGATGATATTGAAACAAAAGATATACATTGAAAAAATGATCAGGGCCCAGCTCATTGATGAGGCCTTTCCTGATCACCCAGGTAGTAGTCACACTGTCTTCCTCCTGAAATATTGTTGTACAAAGCCCCTTTCCCATTTCCATTTTAAAATAATTGGTAGCATTTCTCTATGGCTTTAAAGTTTGTAAAGCACTTTACATATATTATCTCATTTGATTTTCTCATCAAAGCAGTGAAATAAATGCTATTATTATCTTCTTTTTGCAGATGTGGAAACTTAGGTTAAGTGACTTGTTCAAAGATTCTGAGTCTGAGGCAGGATTCAAACTAGACCCCGAATCTAATATTCTATGCACTTCATCAACCTACTTGCCGTTTCCCGCTGCTTTGATTCCATCTCCCTCAAACCTAACCAGCACCCCACCCCACTCCCACTTAATGTCCTACTCCAAATCTATCTCATGCTGTGCTCTCTGGAATGCCCACTCTATCATCAACAAACTTGTCTTCATCTTAAACCTCTTCCTTTTCTACTCCCTCCGGATTCTGGCTCCTTCCTCATGATGAAACCTCCTTAGTAACCCTTTCCAGCACTGGTTGAACATTTACTCAAATTGCTCCTCCCTCCCTCACTGGTCAAGGTAGGGGTGTTGTAATACTCTATGTTCCCCAATGCCACTTCCAGCTTCTCCCTTAATCACCATCACTCAGTACCCTCTTCTTTTATCATCACTCAATTTCTATTTCCCACCCAATCAATATTCTGGCAGCTGATGTCTATGGATGCCCTGGCCACTCTCCTTCCTTCTTCAGTGAGTTCAGGGCTTGGTTCATAATCTTCCTCTACTCCCCAACTCCTACCCTCATTCTAGGGGACTTCGACATACACAGTGATACTCCCTCAAACATCCTAACTTCCCAATTCCTCAACTTACTCATTTCCTATTACCTCCACCTCCACTCCATCCCAGCTACACACAGACATAGATGGCCATACCCTTGATCTTGGCATCACCCACAATTGCACCTCTTCCATGTTTGTGAACTCTGAAACTCCTTTATCTGATCACAGTCTATCATTCCAACTCCCCTTCTTCTCACCCAGCTACTTTCCTGGACTTCATGATCTCTATAAATTTGTCATTTTGAAAGATGAATCAATTCTAAAACTCTCACCTCCTTATATAATTTCCCACCCCAGCTGCAGGACTTCATCATACCCCCAAACCAGGCAGGCAACCTCTCCCTTTCCTTACCAGCTTCTTTTTGTGTGTTGTCTCCCTCATTAGATTTCAGGTTCTTTGAGGGCTCACACTGTCTTATGGCTTTCTTTGTATCCTAAGAACTTAGCACAGTGCCTGGAACATAGTAGGTGTTTAATAATTGCTTACTATTAGTTGGCTCATAGTCTTATGACCTCCTAACCCTGGTCTTTGTTCTCAGCCTGACTTCTAATTCCTTTGCTCCTCAGTTTTTTTTTCCTATGCCATCACCACTGCGCTGGTCTACACTCTCTTCCCTTCCCTATCTTGACCCTTTGGTGAATCAGTTGAACTCTAAACTCAAATCCCTTATCCTATCACTGATCATGCTCTGCCAAGCCTAAATTTTGGATTATTTCTATCAACTTCTGCATTTCCTCTATTCATGTCTTGGGTCATATCCTGCCTGGATCCACTACAAATTTATGTTCCATCATATGGGTCCTCACTGCAAGACAATCATTTTCAGATCCCAGTCACCATAGAAACTTTTCTAAACCTTACCATTCATCCTCAAGTCTCTCTTGGCTCTTCTTCCCACCCACTCAGCCAGGAACTTTGCCTCAATTTTCTCTAAAAAAATGAGGCCATTTGTAGAGAGTTGCTTCTTCATCCCTTTCTCCTGTCATCTCCCTTCACTCAGAAGTTTTCCTCCATTATCTCCTTCCTCCATCTCCTTGCCAAGGAGAACCCCTCTACACGAACCCTTGATCCTATTTCATCCTGTCTTCTCTAGCAAATTGCCCCCCCCCCCCGTACC
>JAQQSV010012833.1:0-12666 GCA_028646515.1 Pseudochirops corinnae | reverse complement strand
ATCTAGGGCTAGTTCATACCTACTTAATTCATTTTATTGATTGATTTTGTAACTAAATCAGAGGTATTCTCACAGGTAAAGGGGATCACACAGTTTAGATCATACTGTCAGTTACATAAATTTGAGTTTGAAAGTATTTTGTTGCTGTGTCATTTCAGTCTTGTCTGACTCACTGTGACCCATTGGGGGTTTTTCTTGGCAAAGCTACTGGAGTGGTTTTCTGTTTCCTTTTCCTGCAGTAAAATGAGAAAAGTGAGGCAAACAGTTAAGTGACTTGCCCAGGGACATCCCCCAAATAAGAGTCTGAGAGCAGATTTGAACCAATAAAGATAAATCATTGTGATTCTAAATCCAGCACTCTATCCACCGTACCACCTAGCTGCCTGGTTGAAGGTGTAAGACACCCTTTATAGGTGCAGGATCCCCCTTATAACTGAGGCAAAGCAAAAAAAGTATAATATCTGAAATGATTAGATCTGCCTCAATAGAAAAAGGGTGAGCCATGTATCTTTCTCAGTCCCAAACAGCTGTTATCACCAAGTATAGTTAGTTCATTTCCTATTACAAATAAACCCATTTTCTTAAAAGCAAGTGCCTATTATATAAAATGCCAAGGCAATCTCAGCAAAGAGTAAAGATTAAATAGATTTAAAATATGCTAAAATATGTTATCTAAATTGTTTAGCCCTGAGCTCTCAAGGGGTTCAAGACTTACTATAGTCAGAACTCTTTAGTTCTGAATTCATTAAAATAGCTTTTTCAAGATCTTTCCACAAGGTGGGGCTGCTCTCCTAGTAACCCTGCTCATGGGATGACTATATTTTAGAAACTGCATAAAAATTACCAAGCAGCAAATTAGCTAGTCCTAAGAGACTTGTTGATTAGCTCTAACTTGAGTAATCATTACTCAAGATAAAAGTCAAATAAATGTTTTTAAAAGACAGTTTTAGCAAAAACTTGGAATAGCTTGGTAACTGCCCTTGGGCTGAATCAGTTTTCTCATTTACAGACCTTCAAGTCTAGGCTTGCCAAAGAAGTCTATTCCAATTATGGACAGAGAGATCTGGTTGTTTTTTCAACTCCCTCAATAGCAGCAAGTTTCCTCCACCAAATGAGATGCCTACTGAGGGGACTATAAAAGCAGCAAGCTTATTTTGTAGTTTTTCTTCTTTTTGCCTCTCCCTGCCCTCAGATCTCCATTTGTTCCCTGATCCCTCCTGTTTCCAAACAATAAATTCATGGCAGTTGCTAGGGCTAGTCCCTTTCCAGCAGGAAGAAGATTCATCCTCTTATTACCATACCAGTTCCTACATAGAGTCATGAAATGTGAGAAAACAGATTGGGTTCCATATATAAATTTTACTTTATATGTATAGATTTTTGTCTTTGTATACCTATTGCCCAGAGCACTGCTTAGTCTTTAGTAATACTTAATAAATGACTGTTGATTGAGTTACACTTGAAATAAGTTCTGTATTTAATGCAGAAACAGAATATCTCTCTAAAAGATCCACATACCCTCTGTTTATGCCTCCAGTAAGAAGATGATCTTACAGCTATACCAAACATGATACAATCTTTGGCAGATTCTACCAAGCTTGAAGAGTTTTGAGTATGGAAACAGAGACAGATATACGTTTGTCATCAGAGGACCAAAATACCCAAATTCAGAAAGGTCCATCCCAAGGTTAAAGTGGAGAAGTGCTTTTTTTCAGTTACAGCCACTCATGAAGATCATTTACTGGGAAGAGGAGGGGGTCATGAACAAATACGAATAATAGAACAACAGAATGAACTTCACAACGATCCTGTGAGGTACAAGTAATATTTTACAAATGAGAAAGGTGAAACTCAGAGAAGAAATAGGACTTGCCCATCATCCAATGACTAATAAGATGCTTTGAAGCAGGATTCAAATCTTGGTCTTCCAATTCCCAGTCCAGCTTTCTTTCTACTATATCATATAGACAAAAAAAAAAATAAATTCAGCTCCTTCAGTACTGAAGTTAAGTAATCTATAATTTATACAGCAGAAGTGTGAAAAAGTGAAAATATTAGGCAAATTAAGTTTAGTCTAAAATAATCCAGCTTTCCAAGTAAAATAATGCCAAAAGGGAAAAAGAAAGGCAAGGTGACCCAGCTCTTTGCTTATATAGTCTTTAAGCAATGAATAATTGATTTGTGACTGAAGGAAAATAAAATGCTAATTTGAAAAATAAGGATACCCATTGACTCACTTTACATGTCACATTTTTTAAAAGGCACAAAATCTACCAGCCACCTGCAGGGAGGCCATTAGGTGGCGAGCTTTCTCTGTTCCATGCTGGGTTTGTGTTTGTTTTGTCTCATTTAGCACGGCCTGTTTTCTGCAACCAGAAGAATTCTGGTGGGGGTTTTGGGTTTTTGGTTTTTGGGTTTGGGTTTGTTTTTGTTTTGTTTTATTTAGTTAACATCAGTTAAGGATGATTTGTTTGCTATTTTGACAAGCTAAAATTTATTCAGCTAGAAATGGTGGATTTGAAATCTCTGAAAAGAATGAAAATGATTTATGAGAAAAACAGGATGAAGCTAAGATGAATGAATAAAACAAAGACATGGTTTTTTTACTTTTAATCAGCTGCACTTTATTTCATAGCACTTCTCATCTCAAATTCCTCTCCTCTACATACTCTACCCTCCCGCCAAAAGGGATTATGCTGTACTGCTTCCAGGCCCTTGTTCACACAATTCCCTCTACCTGGAAGGACCTCCCTTTCTCTCCTTTCTTGTTGAATTCCTGCCTACCTTTATATGACCAATACAAGAACTTTCCTCCTTTATTTCCTTTTCAGTAAAGAAGCTTCTCCCCACTCGGAATCTCACATAACCTTTTTATTTTGTGCCTCTTTAATGTACTTGACATGTATTAATGTGTATTCCAATTATCAGTATGTATGTCCCTCTCTTAGATTATAAGTGTCATAAGGACAAGGCCTGCATCTTGCATTTCCCACAGTGCTCTGTCCCCAGTAGGCATTTAATATAAACAGAGATTAGACCTGTGGTTTCACTGACATAGGGTGAGAGAACTCTCTCTCTGCCAATGCAGCTCAACACCTCCATACCTTACAGCCTTAGAGAGCCTCCCAGAGCACTGTCAAGTCATGTAACTTGCCCAGAGTCACAGAGTCAGTTCACGTCAGAGACAAGATGTGAACCCAGATCTTCCTAATTACAAGGGTAGCTCTCTATCCACTTCACCACATTATCATTCTGGCATTTAATAATATTTCTTTAATTGATTGGAACGGAATGAAATTGTCGAAATATAATGACAAGGAAAGGTTCTGTCTTGAGAATTAAATTTCAGCTGATTGACTTGATTCAAGCTTTGATCAAGTCATCTCTGCTCCATTCTCAGCCTTCCTTTCCTCATTTAATATGGATTTTGTTATAAAAAAAAAAATATCACAGGTTAGAGCCTTAACCTGGTATGGAGGTGAGCTGAGTTTTCCAGGTCTGATTCAATGAAGTGTTACCTCTGATAGAGTCTACCAGACTTGACAGGATTTCAGTTTGGTTCTGGCCGTTCCCTGGATGTACTCTCTTAGCACTCAAGTCACTAAGTGCAGAGATGCTTGATAGCAGAGGAATGGCAGCTAGATGGTGAATTTTTTAGCCTAATAATCCATGAAACAGATAAAAAATACAGTATTGTTCTTAATCCTATGTAACTCCTTCTGCTTACCCAATACTGGTAGCAAAATAGTAGAAAGGCGAGTGGGGAAGGGAGTAAAGAAACATTCAGCTATTAGATATTCTATGTACTTTAATATAACTTTGGCTACTCAATTTACAACATTATTGGGGAAACTTCAGTTTATTATTTCCCCAATAATATGAAGCATATCAATATGCTTTCTATAAATGAAACCAGAAGAAATAATGAAGTTGCAGCTAAGTGAAGGAATTGGAAGTGTTTAGCCAGCTGTAACAACCATCTTCAAGTATTCGAATGAATGTTATGTGGAAGAAGGATTAGACATGTTCTCCTTGGCCTCAAAAGGTAGGTCTAGGCACAATAAGTGGAAGTGGCAGCTGCGTCCCTCTTCCAGTTTCTTTCCTGGATTTAGTGACCTGACATTTAAAGGTCACACTGAGGTATGGTCTATCATTCTTATTCCTACTCCTTACTTCCTTTCTGATTTACTCAAGGGAATAATTCCCACCTCGTAAAGGGATCACCTGGAATTGCAATATCTTTTACAGTTAGTCAAACACCTCAGAACATCCTGCTGTTTGCCCCTTGTCTTCAGTTATAAGCTGGACTTTCAGAGACCACTCCCTCACAGGAAGAAAAACATCCTAACAATTATAGTTATCCCAAAGTGAAACAAGCTTGAGGGATGATGACATTCCCCCTCCCCAAAGATCTTAAGGTAAGGAATGGATGATCATTTGTTGAGGACATCATAGAGATGATTCTTTTTCAGGTATGCGTGGAGCTACATGTCTTCTAAGATCTGTTTCAACTCTGAAACTCTATGGTTTTGATTCTGTAGAGTCAGATCACCAACAATTTGTTAAGGCAAAAACTAATATCAAGGAAGGAGGAAGAGAAGGAGGAGGAGGAGGAGGAAGAGGAGGAGGACGAGGAGGAGACACTGCCCACAGTTATAGCTGCTTCAATTTGATTTAAGTAGGATGTTTACATGGAAAACACATCAAAATAAACATTCGACCAACATTTCTTAGAGAAGTTTAACAAAATCAAAATGCTCCGTACAACACCGTTGTTACTGTTTGTCCTTTGTTCTCAAAGAAGACCATGACATCAGGAAGATGATGCCATGACTTGCAAGTGAATTGGATTTAAGTGAGGGAAGTATGTACAAGGTAATAGGCCTCACTTTCTTCTCCAGAGACATTTGGATCCAGTGGCAAGATATAGATCAGAATGACTGGACATGGTCCCTCTGCATAGTAAGGGGGCTGGAAGAGACTAGAAATTGTATCTGTTTACCATATTGATTTCATCTATTATTGGAGTCAAACAACAACACCACAAGGACAAGTTCATTTGGAAGATATTATACAGGATAACAGACAAGTACTTAAAGGTAATATGAGTTTTCAGAGAGTTTGATGTTAGATTTACCAAAGTTAGATCATTCTGAAAACATTTGTCAATAAAGACGAGAGAAGAACAAATATCCATGAAATGGAACAGATCTGGCATTTCTGTATTAATCTATTGTCATCAGCCATGGTGATAAGATTATATTATCTCAGTCCCTGAATTACTATGTGAATGAAAATATCTGTTAAGAAGTTGAAGTTCAAAACAGCTAGTCCTGACCAAATTAAAACTGAATAAATCCAGGTGAGTAGAGGGATTCCAAAACAGAGCAATCACAGAGGTAACTTGTCCAATACTCTGAATATTAACATCTTCAGGCATAAAGTGTGGAAACAAAAGCCCATAAAAGTATTCACCAATGTTGTATATCTTGGACAAAGTGCAATTAGAAGAGTGATTCCCTATACTACGCAAGACTCCCATTTGTGGATAAAATTGTACTAATTATATTGAGCACCACTGAAGTCTCCTCAATACGATCTATATTCATTCATAAGAAATCTAGCTGGCCATCAACACTGGAAAAACAAAGTATATGAGGCATATTGCCCAGATTTTGGCTTGCAATTAGGAATGGCTAAGCTATATGTTTATTCTACCTAGTCCTTTGATAAGTATTGAACTTTTTTATTTTTGCTCTGTTGAATGCCCTGAGGACATAGTTGCTGTCCCAGAGTACAAAAAAGGAACACTCCAGCTGAAGCAATGTCCCATGAAAATGTTGGTTGGTGCTAAGTGGCCATTAAAAGGTGCACACGGCCACTGTCAAGACTGAGTGCATCAAATTAAGATAACTTTTTCTCAAAGACTTTATGTTTTTTACTCTGCCTCTACTTTAGACACTTCAGCCTCCTGCTTCTGAGCCATTCTCCTGGTCCATGACTCATCTGTCTAATTCTTGACCTTAGCCTACTCATAATTGACCCTGACGACCATCTATGCAGGAAACTTCCTCCCACCAAGATATTCTCATTCTCTCTCTCTCTGTCTCTCTCTGTCTCTCTGTCTCTCTGTCTCTCTCTCTCTGTCTCTCTCTCTCTCTTTCTCTCTCGGTCTCTCTGTCTCTGTCTCTCTGTCTCTCTCTGTCTCTCTGTCTCTGTCTCTGTCTCTCTCTTTCCTCCCTTCCTCTCTCCCCTCCTTCAATTACACTGTGATCACTTGTCATTTAACTTGTTGTACCTCCCCAACAGAATTTAAGTTCCTTGACGTCAGAAACTATTGTATTTTTATCTTTGTTTCTCCAGTATTTTGTGCATAGTAGGTGCTTAATATCTGCAAATTCTGTTGAATTTTTCTGCATAATAGATTATAAGATCATATTCTATCCTCTTGTTCTATAACCACAAGATATGAAAAGAGCACTGGAATGAGTTAGAAGAAACTTGAGTTTGAATGCTGCCTCTGGTGCTTAATAACTGAGTGACCTTGAACAAGTCAATTAGCCTCCATAAGTTTCATTTTCCTTATCTGTAAAAGAAAAGCAGTACCTACCTCAAGGTATTATTGAGAGGATCAAATAAGCCTTAATACATCAGCAATAAGTATACATACTCTTCTATCACAGTAAACTTGTACTACAATAAGATATTTTGAATATGCACAAAAATTCATTCTTCAATTTTGTCTATCAAATAAATTGAATTATTAAAGAATTCCAAATATTTATATATATAACTTATTTGTATTAAGTAGATTATTTCCTTACCAGTGGAGATGATCAGAAAGGCAAAAATCATTATTATCCAATAAAAATCTAATAAGTGATTATCAAGAAGCAAATGGAAACCCTCTGCTGAAAAGAGAGCAGCCCTTTTTTCCTTCATAAACAAATGACTCTCATTGCAGCCACTGCCAGTCAGTGACCCATTTACTTTCTTCTGATGGTTTAATTAGTCCTATAATCACTAATGTACTTTTTTTTTAAGTAGGGGAATTCTATTTCTGTCATTCATTAACACCCCTGAAGCATATTTCAGCTGCCAGACATAAGTCAAGATAAAGTAATAAACATACACTATGATAATTGCCCACTATTAACAACAAATGGTTTGCCTGGGAACACAATTATTTTCCTTACCAGTACCTACGTGTATAGCCTAGTGGTTTAAAATGAGAACAGAGAATTGGAACAAAGGCAAAATTCAATTGAGAATCATTAGGAAGGTAATCCACAAATAAAATGGAATGACTAAACCTCATCTAAAAAGAACTTTAGTTGTGTTTCATTGCACTCTTTAAATTTTCCCTTTAATCAGGTGAAACTTATTTTAAAGTTCAATGAAGCAGTAACACATTAGTAAAAATGTAGGTCTTGCTTTAACTTGGAGGTGTTTCTCCTTAAATAATCTGTACATCCAATCACTTCCCAGCTTTCTCTTACAATGGTTACTCTTTGTAGTCTTCTCTTACAATCTAATGAACTCACAATTTTTGCTTGATTTTTATGTCAAAGTGATTCTTAGCCTGCTTAAGTTATTTATCTAGATCAATTAACCCATCAACAATCATCTTTGAAGTGTTTACTTTGTGCCAGACTCTGCATTAGGTGGTAGGGATAGAAATAGAAAGAAGGAAACACTCCCTGCTCTCAAGTTTACATTCTGACACTTTCTAGCTATGGGACCTTAGAATTATCAAAACCACCCGGAACCTGTTTCCTCATCTTGAAAGTGCAAGGGTTGAACTACACGGCCTCTAATCTATGATCACAATGAAAACTTTTTCCAGAAGTTTTTTTTTTCCCCTTCTGTCAAAGCTATTGTTGAGAAATAGGATCCTTACAAGAGAGAGGCAGTCAGTCAGTTCATGACCTTAAGCTAACAGAAATCATTCCTTTCAGCTCTCATTTCACAAAGTTCCCTTTTTTTTTTAGTTTACAGCTACACACTAGGAAAAGAAAAGACTCATGTATACCTAAAGATTATGACTAATGTTCCTTTTCTCCACAGAAACCTATGGCAAGCATTCTAAATCAGTAGGTTTAATCTCATACAATAAAAATGGAGCCCATTTGGATTTGGACTTATTAAAAAACTTCAGTCAACAAGCATTTATTGAGTACTTAAACCAAGCACTATAAACTCAGTACTGTGCTAGTTGATGAAATAAATTTTTCCTCTAATAACACGAGTTTTAGTAAAGTAAAATATAAATAAATTTGGTTGGACTAAAAAGTAATGCTTGAGTTCTGCATATCTCGTGCATTTAAATTCCATGAGTGATACCAATCGTCACTTTTATAATAGCCAATAATTTTAGAAGAATCATAGAAACTATCTACTAAAGAGATTTGCTATCAGAAACTTTAGCAAAATAACATATCCTCGGCAATAATGGTCAAAGATAATATAGTTGAATCCCATTAGAAAATCACTCATTACATATTACATAGTTGAAAAGATACCAAGTCAAATCACATTCCCTAAAACATACCTACAGTTTTTTTTTTTCTTCAGCCAGTACAAATTCTGGCAAACTGGTTTGACCCAGTAAATATACAAAGTAATAAATTTTCCAGCACATCACAAAAGCCCTTCAAAGGAGCTTCTACTTCTGCAAAAGTAGGCTGGACAGGGTGGAATCATCTTCCCTGAAGGGAAGAGAAGGGTACCATTCTTCCATGAGGGTGTGAAGGAGATGAAAGGAAGAATCAGAAACAGACTGAGTTAGGCTACTCGTCATGGCAATTGGGTACCAACAAATCTCTGTCTCTCTCTCACTCTCTCTATATATCTGTACATATATACACAAATGTAACGTGTGTGTGTATATACACATATGTATATATGTATATATATGAAGAAAAAACCCTAACCCCATACCATAAAAATAACCAGCTATGACATGGGACATAGGTTATACTCTATTACTCTTGTCCTTTAATATTAATGTTATAAAGGAATTCCATCACACTGAAGAATATTTTTTACAATGCTTATGTTAGAGAGACAGGACAGGGTGGCAACGTAGGAAAAAGCAGCATAACACAGTGGTCCCTCACAGCTTCTCCAAAAAAAGATCTAGGAAGAGCACTAGATTGAGGAGAGATCAGGAAATCCAAGGAGAAAAAACATTGAGCCATTTCTCCAGTTCATGAAGCAGCTAGATCCAGTATGAACTGAGGAGGGGACCTGTGATTATGAACAGGGTTGATCTTCAGCTGCTGTTCTAGAGAAGTCAGAAGTTTAGAGATCCAGCAAGACCTCGGCCTGCTATTTGTTCCTTCCTTATAGGGAATAGGAAAAGGGGCCATCTAGCCTCCGTGTCACTGATCTAGAAAATGGCAGCAAATTCAGTCCACTGATCTTGGATAAGCCTGTAGATGAGTGACCATGATGGGGAGCTCAGACCATGGTAGAGCATGAAGTTCAATTGCTCTAAACCTGCACAGCCATCCAGTTAGCTGACAGGGTCTGGATTCAGCAGCACCCTGCTGGAGTTCTACCCAGAAGTAAGCCTACAATTGTGTTGCCCAGGCCAAAACTGGGGTAAGGAATATGCAAAGCTTGGATCAAGAGGGAAGCAATCATATTTCATATTAGATCAGGCCACTGTCATTACACTATAAGTTTGTAGGTTCCCAGCCATTCCTAGTATTATTAAAGAATGTAACATTCAGTACCTGGGAAAAGGAGCAGCAAAACTCTAGAGAATACAAATCTGGCCCAAACAAGAAGTGCAAAAGCAGAGTGCAGCCCTACTACAAAGCTCCAATTTAAGAAGACAGGTTAGGAAAATAAGTAATAAAAAAAAAAAAGACTCTCATGATAAAGAGCTATTACAATGTGAGAGATACATAAGACAAAAAACCATAAGAAAACAACTCTAAAATGGCCATAAACAAACCTCAGAATAAAACACAACATAGTCCCAAGGTCAGCTAGGATTCTTGAAAGAAATAAATCAGGCAGTTCTTTTTTCCTGAAAGCTTAAAATGACTTAAAATGACTTAAAGAGAAAAAAAAAGTTAGAGAAAAACTAGAAAAGAAATAAGAGCTTTAAAGGAAATACTTGGAAGAACTAACAGATTAGTACAAGAGAAATGAAACCTTAGCCAAGAAACAGACCTCTTGAAAAGTAAGATGAACCAAACAGAAATTAGCAGTTCCACGAGACATGAAATATTAAAACAAAATCAAAGTACTACAAAAAATGTAATGCAAAAAGCAACTTACCTAGCAAGCAGATTAAGGAGAGATAATTTTACATTAGAGCTCTTGAAAGGCATTACCTAAAATGACCAAGAAATCATAAAAGAAAACTGCCAAGATATATTAGAGCTAGAAGACAAAGTAAGAATTTAATCCACCGATCACCTCCTGGAAAAAAACCCCAAAACAAAAACTCCCAAGAACATCACAGTCAAATTCTAGAACCCTCGGATCAACAAAAGAAAAATACTACAAGTAGCCAGAAAGAATTCAGGTACCAAGGAGCTACAGTCATGATCACATAAGATTTAGCACTACAATAAAAAAGGAACACAGAGCTTGGAAAACTCCTTAAGGCAAAAGAAAGGATTACAATGAAGAATAACTTATTTGCGTAACAACAACAAAAAATGAATATAAATCAGGGGGTAGGGGAGTGGGAATGGATGTTTAATGAAGTAGAGAACTTTCAAGCATGACTCATGAAAAGATTAAATCTGCATAGAAACTTTGAAATACAAACAAAGGGACAAGAAAGACATCAAAATTAAGCATGAGTGGCAATATAAGGGACTAAACAAGGATAAACTGTTTATATGTCAATATGGGGAGATTGTAAATGTGTCCCCTCAGAACCCTGTTATTATCAGTGGCAACAGAGACATTCTAACAAGACAAAGGGAATGGGGGTGTTTTTATTATGTTTTGATTATCTTAAGGGAGGAAGAAAGGAATGTATTAGGGAAGAAAAGCTGGGAGACCTTATTTTTTCATGTTATTGGGGGCTATAAATAGACCATATAAATAAGGAGAAAAGTGGTGGGGTTGGTAGAAATCACTTGAATCTCATTTTCATCCAAAGAAATCAAAGGAAGATAAAACACACATCTACGTATATATACATTTATGTACATATGTACATATGTGTATGTTTTACCTTTTACATGTATACATACATATATACAAAAAGAGGAAAATAGGGGAAGTGCTAGATTTAGGGAGGCATTAATCATAAACAAAGCAAACTCTAACCTCAAAGGTTATATCATGAAAAAGTATTTAAAAGGAAGGGAAGAAAAGGTAAGAACTTGTGATTCGGATCTGGTAGAGAAGAGAAGAGAAACAGAGAAATGAAAGCAAATGGCATGAAACATAAAACATCAGTGCAGAGTTTACTCCTCTTGTAAGGACATAGGAAGAAAAGGAAAACAATTCTAATAATAGGATTAAAGGAGACAAACAATTAATTATCATAACTGTGAATATGAATGGGATGAACTCACCCATAAAACACATGAAGACAACAGAATGGATTAGAAAGTAGAGTCCAGGTAGAGCCAAGACTGTGGAGTAAAAAGCGCAAATCTGGCATGGGCTCCAGCTCCAAACAATTCCAATACTTGTAAAAAAAAATGACTCTAAACAAATTTTAAAGCTACAGAACCCACAAAGTGACAAAGAGAAACAAATCTACTGCTGAAGACAGCTGGCAGGCCAACAAGAAAGGTCTGTCACAGAGTACTAGGAGCCAAGTGCAGTCCCACAAGAGCTGCACGGTTCCAGCCCCAGGGAGGCCCTCACCAGTAGCAGCCAGAGCAGACTTAAGGAGAGTGAATAAACAGAAGCTGTGGCAGCTTCCAGACTTCTCAATGCATAAATGCCAAAGATAAAGTAAAAGGTCAGTGTGGAACTTTGTTGGAACTGGGGTGGACTAAAGAGCAGTCCAGCTGCTGCCCCTGGGGCAAGAAGTGGGCAGAGGCAAGATGGCTGCACTTTGTGGCTGCCTCAGGAGCCCCTGGCCTGCAGATTGTAGGGGGACCAAGCAACAATTCAGAGGGTAATTGGTCTTCCTTTAACCTGCTTGGATCTGGATCGCAGATCTTGGTCCTGGGGTGTGTGACCAGTGAGCCAGAGCTTGTGGGGGCTGTAGAGACAGTACCCTCCTAATAGCTCCAGAAGCTGTAAAAACCCCAGAAATTTGAGACAAAGCTTTCTCCATTCTGGAAACAGAGTTCTACACTGGCAAAGAGCTCAAGGGTCAAGTAATTGGCTAGCAATATAAGCAAGCACAGGAAGCACAAACAGATGATAGAATCCTTTTTTGGGGACAAAAAGGATCAAGGCATGGAGTGGGAGGAAGACAGTGAAGTCAGAACTCCTGTATCAAAAGCCTCCAAGAAAAATATGAATTGGTTACAGGCCATAGAGGAGCTCAAGAAAGATTTTGAAAATCAAGTAAGAGAAGTGGAGGAAAAATTGGGAAGAGAAATGAGAATGATTCAGGAAAATCATGAAAAGTGAGTCAACAGGCTGCTAAAGGAGACCCAAACATACACTGAAGAAAATAATACCTTAAAAATAGACTAATGTTATGGGAATCTGAAGATCTTCCCTGCC
>JAQQSV010012832.1:0-12666 GCA_028646515.1 Pseudochirops corinnae | reverse complement strand
GAATTTCTTTTCTTCTATTTCTTCCTGCTTTATTATTTTTTTGGCAATACATAAGAAGGCAAATAATTTTTGTGAATTTGTAGTTAAATCTCTAGAGTTCTCTAAATAAGCCATCATATCAATAGAAAGATATTATAATTGTGTTTCTTTTCAAGCTTTGCTAGTTCTTTAATGTATTTTTTGTTTGTTTTATTGCTGAAAGTAACATTTCTGGAATAACATATAGTTCTTTAAAATTTACAAGGTACTTTTTGATAACTCATCAGATCTTTACAGCAGCCCTAAGATGTAAGTGTTATTATGATCCCCACTTGAAAGATAAGGAAACTGAAGTGGAGAGAGAGAAGCACTTCCCCGGGTTTGTGCTTACGAGCAGCTGCATGAGGCAAGATTCCACCTCTGTTCACCGAGTCCTGCGACAGAGGCAGATGGAGCCATATCAAGGAACAGCGGGGACAGCAGATAACTTGCTTTAGGTCTGATTTTGCTGGAAAGGCCTCTGAGCATTTTTTGCTTACAGAGAATGCTAGCTTTTTATTTTTACGAGGCAACTATTTTCCACATTAATTAAAGTTCCATTTATTGTTATGCTTTTGGTGTTTTTTAAGTCCAATGAGTGTTGTATTTTCTTAAAAAGCCTTTTCTGTGCCTGTTGATATGATCGTGTCATTTCATTGCTTTTGTTCTTTATAGCTTTCTAAACACTGAACCAGATCCGCCTTCCTGGTTCAAATCCAAATCAGCAGTGGCGTATAATCATTCGGATATGTTGTTTTAGCCTCGTTATTTGTAATATTTTAATCAATATTTTGGGCAGCGAAGTGGTGCAGTGGATGGAGTGTCAGACGTGGAGTCAGGAAGACTCACCTTCCTGAGCTCAAATCTGGCCTCAGACACTATCACTATTTATGAGATGTTGGCCTCGGTTTCCTTATTTGTAAAATGAGCCAAAGAAGGAGGTGGCAAAGCCCTCGAGTATCTTTGTCAAGAAAGCCCCAAACAGGGTCATAAAGAGTCAGACCCAATTCAACAACCATTCAGTATTCTGCATCAATATTCATTAGAAATGGTGGCCCAGTTTTCTCTCTCCCTGGTATAGACACGAAGACAAAATTTGTATTATAGAATGAGTCTAGTGGGATGTCTTTTTTTCTCTATTTTTAAAAAGAATTTGTTTAATGTAAGAGTTAATTGTTTTTTCAGTGTTTGATTGTACTAACTTGTATTAACAGAAAAATATTAATGTGCTCTGAATTTTAGTTATCTTTTTAGAAACAAATTTGTTTAATTTAACATTAATCTACTATATAAACCTTCTTGATTATTGCTTCCTTAACCACCCTCCTCAAGGACTGAGAAGATCTCTTCTCTGTGATCAATATCTCCCTCTTTTTGAATGAAGAAGAGTGAATGATGGCCCAATTCTTGAGGAGACAAAGAAAGTAAGAAGACAAAAAGTATACTTTATAACATTTGGTTTCTAGCATTAATCCACTTCTCTAAGAAGGACATTTTGTATATTTAACTTATTACACACCCAGAAAGGGTTTTTCTATAAGAAAGAAATTTGCATTTCTTAATATGTTCAGTTGAACTAAAAAGGAGTTTTCTAATATGTTTCCACAATAGTAAATCTGTCTAGTCCTGAGGTTATTTTATTTAGGAGTCCTGCTGTTTTCAATTCTTTTTCTGGGGTTGGATTCTTAAAATTCTTTATTTCTTATTCTATTTATTTAAGGATTTTATGTTTTTTCAGATATTTATCCACTTCGTTTCAGTTATCAGTTTTGTGGTCATACCGTTGGGCAAAATAGTTCATCCAATCTCCTAACATCCAATTCCAATTCATTGACACGTTCTTTCTCCCTTTCAATTAAGAAAATGCTTAGTGATGCTAAATGTCGGTAGAGGACAAATTCTGAAACCTGAAATAGTTTTACAAAGTATTTTATTAGGTCATTTGGCAAAGGAGAGAAATGGAAAGTGTGCCTCCCTCCCGAGTCCTTGTGAGATTACAATATATATAATTCAGACCAAGGACGCTTTCCTGATAGGCAACCACATAGGAGGGCAAGTTAAGATGCTTATAGGATCAGGAAAGTATAAACATTCAAATTTGGGGAACCCAAAACACAAGCTTCGAGTGGATACAAAATAAGACCCAAGTGGAGAATTTAAACATTTCCTGTAGATGTGTCAGCCTGACCTTTACTATAAACTTTGGGTTAGACAATTTTCTAACCATATAAAGGTAGATTCAAGCAATATTAATAAATAATAAGATATTTTCCACCCATTGGAGACATATATCTTCCCCTAATGACTGTTTTGGTTGCATCTCATAAGCTCTTGCATGCTGCCTCATTGTTGGTTCTTTCTTTGATTAAATTATCCATTGTTTCTATGGTTCATTCTTTGATCAACATATTCTTTCAGATTATATTTGATTTCCAATTAAGTTTGAATCATTTCTTTAAATGTCCTTTAATGATAAGAATTTTTCTTTCTGTGGTCAGTAAAATATTTATTTAATATTTTGCTTTTCTACATTTGTTTTTTAGTTTTTTGTGACCTAGAAGATGGTCATTTTTTTCATAAAGGTTCTGCAAAAAGCCAAAAAATATATATATAGTTCAAATTCTCATCCAGTAATTGCCAAATAGCTGTCATGTCTAACTTTTCTGAATTTCTTCCGATCCTTAAGTTCTTTCTCCTACAGGTAAGGTTAGATAACCATTGCACAGTCTCATTCACCCACTTTTTAGGATGGGGCGTAGGAAGCCTGTATTATAAACCTAGTGCTGTATGAATAATGATTATGGTAAAAAAAAATTAGTTATTATGATCTGCAACTATTATATAGGACCCTAAATGTTTCCTTGTATGGTTTTAATTAAGAATTATTTAATCATCTCCTGTGGAAGCTCTCAAAAGGTTTCTGCCTGGGGAAATTGGAACATACCCTGCCAGCATCAGATCAGACTCCCTCCTATCTTTTGCCTGGGCTAAAAATCAGTCTTTCAATTAGAATCTTAGAGTGAGCCTTAGTAACGCCAACCTCCAAGGAAAGCCTTTCCAAATTTCTTTTAGTTCTAGGGCCTTTCTTCTGTTGATAGTTTTCTATTTATCCTATGTGCAGTTTATTTTTACATGGTTGTTTGCATGTTGCATTGTGAGCTCCTATGATTAGTAATTATTTATTATTAGTATTTCCATGAAATTCAACAATAGAGAACTATAACAAAGACATATCACAAAATATATTTATGATCACACATATATTCATATATCTATAACCATATCTATGTATAAAGTTGAGGAGAGTGTGGTAGCGGATTGAGAACTGGCCACAAAATCAAGATGTTATGAATTCAAGTCATGCCTTAGATAATGTGATGCTTTTGTGATCCTAGGTAACTCATTTAATAATTTGCTCAGTAAACTCCAGTAGCTCCTTCTGGGGTTTGGTATCAGATAAAACATCCATTGTTTGACATTTAAAGAGCTTTACAAACTGGCTCTGAACTGACTCTCTAGCCTCATTATCCGAAAACTTTGGACAAGCCAAATTGGTTTTTCTTGAGGTTCTTCATACACTACCTCTCATTTCCCATTACCTGCCTTTTGCAGACTGTCCCCCATGCATAGAATGTCCCCTTTCTTCATACTTTAGTCTGTTCAAATTTTGTTTCCTTTAAATAACTCAAATGCTACCTTCCACATGATGCCTTTCCTGTTCATCCAAGCTACTAGTGCATATCCTTCAACAAATAAATTTTATTAGGTTTGTTTTACTGACTCGAGTTCTTTCTCAAAGACCAAGTCTTAAACCCAATTCACTCTGGATCTCATGGATTGGATGAACAAGTCCCTGCTCAAGCACCACTTAATGATTATTTTGGGGGCCCTCCTGGCTCAGAGTGACTGTAAATAATAACTGCTTCTCTTTTGACCAACAACCCTGAGTGTCTTCCCCTCCCAATTTGATTTTTTTTTAATTAAAGGGGCTGTTCCTTGACTCACTTCTTAAAGAAGTCTGTTCACTGAAGAGTGTTGCCTCACTCAAAGTGAGAACTTGAAAAGACCTTAGTTTAAAAGGGTGAGGGTGTTCCACTGAATCCTGGGCCATCTCCAGTAGTGCTGGTGAATTTCTGGCCATTGGACCCAAATGGCTCTGGAGGAGAAGGTAAGACTGGTGACTTTGTACAGCCCTACGTCACTCAAATCAAAGTCAATTGCAAGTCAAATCATCATCTCCCAGATGTCATGGTCCTCTTTGACAATGAAGGACAAACCACACAGCCACAAGTAACACAGACATAGTTAGAAAAATATTCTCTTTTAATTTGAATGTTGTTACATTATACTTTTAGTGCAAAGAGTATTTATTTTATATGAATTTTAATAATGAAATTTTTTCTTTGTCATTTTTATGCAATAAGATGTTTTAAACATGATTATAAGTTTATTTCAACTCTGCTGGTGATATGTAAATTCTATAGTATTTAAATTTAAGAGCTACCAACTACATCTCCTCACCCACTGGAAACACTTTTTGATGGGGTAGGAGTGGTAATTAGGAATTTATCATATGACTGTTGTGAATTATGAAGTTATATCTGGAATGGTCTACAATGAAGTTAAATTTTAACCAACTTAGTCTTAAACTCCAATTTTAAAGATATATTTTTGCTTTATGGGTTGAATAAGAGATCAAGTCAGTCTGGAATTTTACAGTTATCATATATATTCACTTATTCATTTATCATATATATTCATATCTGTGTGAACTTACAGCTATCATACATTACTTGATTAGATTCTAATAACTGCTTTTTATATCAGGATAAATTTAAGCTATTTTTGAGAAAAAAAAATACTAGTAGACAGGAATATTTCAGTAAAAACATTTTTGTGTGATTTTTTTGAAGGCCCCAAGAATTTTTATTTGTTAGCTAATTTGTTGCAAAAGTGTGAGACGATTGACAGCAATTGTGTCCAGTCCTATTGTGATTAGTGAGACTTTGTTGTTTCGGGTGAAACCGTTTTGGGACACTGAGTATTCTTTTTGAGCTTCATTCTTAGATTTGTTGTGTCCTTGGGCCAACCCTAAATGAGTATTTTAAGAAAAAAACCCAGCAGCTTAATGGGGATGACATCTATCCCTGGGAATAAAATTGGTCAGACAACTTGGGAAGGTTAAGGGTGGAATTTCTTAATTCATTTTCCTATACAAGACATCTACCTCACCTGGTTCCATATATTTGTCTGCTTATGGTCATTTTGAGCCTTGAAGATAGGCCTTTAGGAGCAGTATTGACATGTTATATTCATGTCCCTGCTTCTTCCTCATAAGCAAATATCTCTAACCAAGGCAAGATAAGTTGTGATTTTTTAAAGATGAATCTCTTACTTTTTACAATCTGAGACTATAATCAATACTTGCTCTCAATGATATATGATCCTTAATAATTGAATCTACCCAAAACTATGGCTATTGGAACTTGCTGTTTAAGACCTCATGGAATTGTAACCAAGTCGGATTCCAGGTATGATCATTAAGATGAACTGCAGGTGGACTTCTCATGAGAGAATGGCTCTTGGCATAGGCTGAGATAGGATTCTTCTGACTCAATTTCCCCAGTATGCATTCTCTATTAAATGGAAAGTATTCCACCATTTGTAAAGCCAAAGCTCTCCAAAGGATTGTTGCTGTGAATAGCTCTAAAGTTCTGATCACATAGTATAGTGAGCTCAAAGCAAAACATTCACAGAAACTAAAGTACAGCATTCACAATGATATAACATAACAACTTATCACTAAAGTGGTCACATAGTTTAACACAAAAGATAACATTCAGTGAATCCTTAACACAATAATCCTCAAGGAGCAGTCCTCCTTGTCTTAATCTCTTCACTCAAAAAGACTTCTTTCTTCTCATTGGAGACTAGTTTCCAATCATCCCTAATTCAATCATCCTTAAGGGGTACAAGGTACAAAGTACAAAGTTATCCTACCCCTAGATCACAGTAAATCATAATCTTGTCAGTCAGCACCAGGTACTAAGGAAAGGTCTTTTCATCTTGGCTGAAGGCTGGCTCCTAGATTCCATGGTTCCTCTTCCATGGTCCCAACTTTTTGCCTGAATTCAACCATCCGTCACCTGGATTCACAGGTAAGCAGCTTCCAGCTCCTGTTCTAGTTCCTATTCCATTTCCTGCTCCAGCTTGAATATCACAGTGACCAGTCCAGCTCAATCCCTTCAAAGTCTCTGTTTCTGGAAAGAGAAAACTTAACAAACCCACAATAATATCTATACACATCAAGCTTAGAAGAGTTACAACAATATTCACACACATTGCCAGCACTATCATCAATTCACTTTCGGCCTTTGCAATCAACACAGACCAGAAGACAGGGTCTCTGCCTAAGAAATCAACACAGTAAAATCCTTCTTCAGGACTTCTTGAAACAGACAACGAGAAAGTCCTCTTTCAGGGCTTCTATAACAATAGCAATGTCCTCTAACAGCAGACAGATCTGCCAAAGTAACACTGACACAGACAGACAAAGTTCTGGCACCACAGCCATGCTTCCTCCCAGTTCTGCTCTATTCCAGCTTAGGCTTCTCCATATATACTGTGGTTCTCCTTCCTGTCCCACCCTTCCTGTTGTGTCAGCAACTTCCTCCCACCTTCAAATCACAAGGGATTCAAACAAGGTGCTAAATGCTTAAAGTATAAATACTTAAGTAGCTGAGACAAGGTGCTAAGTACTTTGCTTGCCATTACACCATTTAAGCCTGGCTCAATGCAATTGGCTATTGATATACCTCTTGCCCAGGATTGACATGAAGTTAAGGAAGCATTATTCCCTTACTATAGCTACATTCCTAATTTTCCTTTTATAGAAAATTTTCATAGTCATGGCAGGTGATTAATACGAATATAATATTAAATCTCTATGTTATAGGTTAATTCTGGAGCACATCTAAGCTACTGTAATAAGATACAGGTATAAGATTTTAGCTATTTTGCCTAGAATCTTGGCCTTTTTGATATCATAAACAAGTAGATAAGTATTTGGTCTTGTTACTAATTACACACACACACACACACACACACACACACACACACACACACTGAAATTTGAATCTGAGATGAAAAAAAGAAATAGATGAACACCAGAAGTTAAGTGATGGTAGAATCTATGCCAATTTAAAAGGCATCTTTTAACCTTAACCTACACAACTATATCGGCAGATATAAAAGTCATAAACAAAAGAGCTCATTCTACAAGTCAGATTCTCACATATTCTTTTTAGGTTTTCCCTTCAGCCTGTTGCTGGCAGTGTCAAAATATCCAGCTTTGATTAAGATGGGAGCAACAAGGAGTATGGAAAAATGTAAATTCTCTTGTCTAAAAGTTTCTAATTTTGTGTTCTTACTAGTTTATCTCTAACTACCTGATCTTGTTATTGGCAAAGAAAACTTAAAATTGTATCAAGATCTATCTTTATAAGAAATTTTAACTGAGAAGCAAATCCACTAGAAGCTGCTCTGACATCCCATCCATTCTAGCATGGCTAAGAGAAGAGATCACTAGAGGACAAGAGGATTGCATCAAGAGATGTTTTCAGAAACCAGACAGTTGTATGAGATGAGATGTCTAAGCCGTAAGATATGATGAACCAATGAAATGAACTCTTCCCTTTTTACTCCTTCCCTAGGTGCCTCTGTTCTGTGTAACACTTGCTTGCTGGAGATTGCTCCCAACAAGCTCCTGCCAATGTTTCTATGAATCTCTTCCCATTGCCCCATACTACCATCATATCAGTTAGTGATTCATTGAGAAGGCTCTACCTTCTCAGAATTTGAAGGGGGAATGACAGAAAATTGTTAATACAATTGTTAATATAATAATAGAAAATTGTTAATGCCAAATGTAATGTTACTTGCCACTCCCTTAATGTCAGAATTACATTAATGTCCTTACATTCCTGCTCTTAAGATATACTCCTGATTAGGTTAAGCTGAAACACACCATAAGTTCCCCCATCCTGAGATTTTATCTTGTAGATGAATTTAGTTTGAGATGAATTTCAGTTTCAGGATTCATGGCATGAAGGGCAAAACAGCTAGAATGTAATCCTTGACTGGATTGCAAAGGGGAACTGGTGTCCCATGACCAGGGCTTGCTACCTCATACTATCTCCTCCCTCAATACCTTTTGCTGTGAGTTTGCTACAGGAACAACCCCCAGGGTGACAGGTTTGCTACCCTGTTATCTCAATTAAAGATGTTTGATTCCTCAACTCATGACTTTCATTTATTTCAAGACTTGACACATATTAGCTGTGTGACCCTGGACAAGTCACAACTTCTACTTGCCTCAGTTTTCTCAACTGGGATCAAATTGGGATAATAATAACACTTACTTTGTATGGTTGCTGTAATGATCCAATGAAATATTTTTAAGTGCTTAGCACAGTGTCTGACAATTAGAAAATATCATTTAAAATGTTTATTCCCTGCTCTCCCTTCCTCAACTGTGTTTCTTATAAACAAGATTGTTTTGGATTCTGCTTTCTAACCCATTCTGCTACCTTCCTACTATTTTATGGGTGAATTCATTTCATTCGCAGTCACAATTGAGGAATATTTGCAGCAATAGAAGGTGGCAGAAAGAAGAGATCCAGGTACTTGGCTTCTCTAGTTTAACCTATGTTAACAAATGAGAGGTTTCCTTCAGAATTGCATAGAAGAATCAATTGTTTATGTGCCTACTTACCAGAGAAGAGGGTACCAGTTTGAAGTAATGCCTCTGGAGTAATACTAAATTTTAGAATTCCTACATTCCAGTTCAGGCATAAATTCTTCTAAAGAGAGAAAAAAAAATGTACTGAATTAAAATTCTCTGAGATAGAGAGACAGAGACAGAGAGAGACAAAGACAGAAGAAGAGCCAGAGAGGCAGAGAGAGAGTTTAGTTGAAAGAATTTCAGCATACTTTACCACTTGGAGAACAAATCCAGGACAGCTAACCTGATAGATAATTAATAGCTTATCCCAATGCATTTTTACCTTCTGGAGGACTTCAAGAAGTGGGGGTAGGAATATAAACCACAGAACAGCATTATAAATCTGGAAGGAACTGTATTTGACCCTGAAGGAGGAAGGAATTTTACCAGAACATCAGGGTATTACCCTAATAGCAATCTCAAATTCTATTCCCTTTGGTGGAGGGCACTAATGAGCAATTTAAATGCTCTTTGTGTTTCTGTATCTGTCCCTGGTCTCTGGTGAGTCCTTAAGATTTTTTGCATTTTCTTCAGGGTGAAATAAAAATTGCCCAGTACCTGATGGCAATATCATAAGCCTGAGAGCATTTAACTTGCCTGGAGCTCTACAGTCCTCCTCTCTTTTCCCATCTGGGCTTGATACCCCTAACCACTGTCTCCCACTCTCATAGAAGTCAACCCTCTGTTGTTATTCTGTTTTTTTTTTTTTTTCTGAGCCTATAGTTATCTTTCTCTTTTATTTTTTTTTCTCTTTTTTTCTGGGGTAATTTAGTTACCTGTCTTAGTTGCTGCATTTGTTTATCTTCCTTGTATTAATGTTGTCTGAGGTTTTTGCAAAGCAAATCTTCAAATTTTATTTTTAATTTTTGGTAGGAATGGTTAAAATGTCTCTCTTTTATTGATTGTCTTTTTTTCCCATTGGTAATTAGGCTTAAGCTTTTAGGATAAAACCCTTTGAACTGCATCTGGGACTCCTTGCTCTTTGGAACACATTATTCCATTCCTTTCTGTTATTTCTGATGAATATTAAATAGTTTTGTGTAATTCAAATTTCTTTTCCTCTATATTTGAAGATCTTTCTCCTAGTCACTGGTAAAATATATTATCATCAGAATTGTTCAAATTAACCTTCTGATGTCTTATTAATTTAATTTAAATATTGAGTGATTTGTTTGGTTTTTTTAGGCAATCCACACACTTTGTTTTCAGTATCCAGAAGTTCTGGGCAGTTTTCTTGTATTATTTCTTCCACTATAATATTTAGGTTTTTTGACTTCTCATACTTTTCTGGGAGACTTAAAACTATTAAGCTATTTCCATGCATCCTGTCATAGAGATCAATATATTTTGATCTTACAGAGATTATGTTTTCTTTTAAAGTTGTTGCTTTTTGCTTCTCCCATATTGTCTTTCACTTCCATAGGGATTGATGTTCCTCATCATTTATTTTCTTTTATATCTGGAGAAACCTGCCACTGTGAATTCAACATTTCAAATTCTACCTATTACTTCTGCGAATCAGTCCATAAATTTTGCTTTCACAAATTTTATTTTTCTCTTGGAACACTTGGGAAAACCTGATGTAGTTCCATGCTTTCTTGGGAATGTGAGAATTCTGCCTTATCATTTGTCGAATCATTTTTCTTTGCCTTGCAGTGTTTTCTCTGGGATGTTTAGACTTATTTATTTGTCCTGTAGATCATCTTCCCTTCTGTTAGCAATAGTTCCCCTGCTGGTTTATCTGCTTTGTTTAAAGTTTTTGACTGAGTTTTCTTCCTCCTGAGATTTTTGGTAATTTTCCTGTCCTTTCCTTTAGGTCTCCTTCCCCTTTGATGATGGATCTCCCCTGGTGCTGGACCTCAAAGCTTTTTCAGCTGCCTCCCACACTAGGAAATTTACTTTTCAGTAGCCTCATTCTCTTTGCCAATTGACTTCGGAGGGAACAAAACTGGCCTTGTCTGCATTTCAGGCGTGGTGAAGCACACTTACCCACTCAAGCTAGCACTCAGCCCCTTAATTCTCTAAGTACTGCTGCAATGCAGCAGGCTTCTGCATCAGGCAGAGAAAGTTTATTTTTTCTGTATCTTCATCTACTCTCCACAGGGTCGGGAAGGGAGGCAAAGTCTAATTGTTGCTTGTTGCTACAGAATAGTGAGGGGGGGGAGGGCAAAGACTGAAGATATGCACTACAAGAGAGTATAGCAACAAGGGGGTTGCTGAGTGGCTCCCAAGGCAAAAGCCTATAGGTTTCATTTTTCAGACCTGCCAAACAAGGGGAACCAGCTGGGAATAAGGTGCTAAGTGAGAGAACTGGATATTAGTCTCCTCTGCTGTTAATTTATCAAGTTATTATCTTATTAGGATTCCTGGTGTCTTTAACTGTGGAGACAACTACGATTAGTTTGTCTGTTGTAAAATTCTCATTTTGGGGAGGTTTTGAGAGGTTACGAAGATGGGAGAAAATGTCGTCTTTCGTCTTATTGATCCCATGAAGCAGCATCTCACATTTTTACAATATTTTTTCACAACTAAGTACAGGGGGGGCATACAATGATTAATATTCTCACTTTATAAAGTGACAAAATGAATTTCAGAGGGGTGAAGTAACATGTAGAGTCACAGTGTCAGAGAAAGACTTGAGCACAGGTCTCTGAACCCCAAGTCCATAATTCTCCATATAAAACTGTCTCCTAACTTTTAGTTTTTATTGTTGTTTGTCAATAATTTTCTTAACTGTATTCTTTCTACATTAGTCAATCAACAGGCTTACTATGTCCCAGGCACTCTAAGCACTTACCTGGAGATTAAAACAAAAGGCAAAACCTGACCGTATCCTCAATAAACATACATTCTGAAATGGGGGAGACAGCATATGACCAATTAGCCACAAACAAGATATATACAAAGGAGAGAGAACATAATTTGAAAGGGGATGGCAGAAGCAGTTGAAAGAAAGGAGAAGGTGGGCTGAGACCTGATGGAAGCCAGGGAAACCAAGAGGTGAGGGTGAGGAAGCAAAACATTGCAGACCTGAAGGGCAGCCAACGGAAAAGTCCAGAGATGGAAGATGGAGTGTTGCGTGTGAGCAGACCAAGGTAGCTGCGTGACAGAGTATAGGGAGGGGAGTAGCATATAAATGGATGTAAAGATTGAGGAATCATCATGGGAGCTGATGATATCACTGGGGGAAATACTATGGAAAGTAGATGGGGAAAGGGAAAAGGAAGAAGCATTTATTAAATGCCTACTATGTAGCAGGCACTTTAAAAATATTCTGTAATTTGATCTTGACTTGTTGGGTGGTTTAAAAAAAAGTGGAGCTGGTCGGATCCTCCCGTTTGAGGCCTTTTAGCATAGGCTGAATGCTCACTTTTCAGATGCATTGCCGAGTACCATTAAGATATGAACTGAACTCAAGATGGCGGAGAGTAAGCAGTAACCTGAACAAGCTCGAAAAGAATTTCGTCCTTGGGAACTAAAAAGTCAATTTGAGCGGACTTAAAAGTGACGGAGCCCGTTGTGAGACGGAGAGTGACAGATTCCCAGCCCAGAGAGGTGCCTAGTTGGGTCGGGGCAGGGAGAGCAGAGCACGCGGGAGTGGCGCCAGCGTGGATCTGGGAGCGGACGGAGCGCGGCGGTCTGGGAGGCCCCACCCAGCAGATTCCCCCAGCTGGAGGCCTCTATAGCCCTCTCACTACCCAGGTGAGAATCAACGGAACTGGATAGAGGGGAGCGCAGGGCGTGTAGGAGGGTCGGCGGTTTTTCCGGGGGCCAGCAACCCACGGCTTGGATTCTTGAAGCTACATGCTCAGACTTTCAGAAGCTGGGATGGAGGAATGAAATCTAGGGGCTCTCATCCCCCTCCC
>JAQQSV010012831.1:0-12666 GCA_028646515.1 Pseudochirops corinnae | reverse complement strand
ATGCCAACGTGGAAAAGTGACAATTGTAACTGATGAAACTTTTCTCAGTATGAGGATAGGAGAAGGGAATACAAATGTATATATACATGTACATACACATATATCTATATAAGAGGGTTTATATATGCATAAAAGTACATATCTAAGTATATGTATATATAAATACATAGAGGGCATAAGATCAATTGAATAGGAAGGGACAATATTCCAAATGGTCAAATCCTCAGGTGAGAGAGGATTAGATTGAGAAGAGACAGGGAGAGGCAGAATCAGGTTGAGCATCTCATGGAACAGGCAAAAGATAATTGTTACAATAGTGGGGGAGAACAGGAAGGCAAAAGGGAAAGAGTCAACCTTACTCTCACTGAACTTGGCTTAGGGAAGGAATGACATAAACTCTAAACTGGGCATCTTGCCACAGAGAAGAGTAGGGGGAAGGGGGATGAGAAGTGGGATGATGGAGGGGAGGACAGGGTGGCGGGGAGGATTGATGAAAGTGCACACTTCTGTAGAGGGACAAGGACAGGGTAGAGAGTGGATTGGGGCAGGGGGCAGGATAGGAAGAAGGGACATGTAATCAGTCTCTCACAATATGCCCACTGTTGAGAGGTTCTGTGTAATTACACATGTTCAACATGTATTTGATTGTTTGTCCTTCCAGTGGGGGTGGGTGATGAGGGAGGAAGAAAAAGAATCTAGAATTTTAAGTTCTTTAAGCAAATGTTAAAAATATATATGTATATAAATATACTATTATTATTATTATCATTATTACTATTATTAACTACATCCAACTGTAACTTGAGATACACAGGCACTGTGGTAGGGAGATCTATCCAGCCGTACTTGAAATTCAGAGTGGTTAGGGGGGAGGATATAGGAGAGAATAGATTGGGGGAAGGGTTATACAATGGGATGTCTGTTTTGGGGTGGTGGGTAGGGGAAAGATGGGGAGAAAATTTGTAACTCATAATTTCATGGAAATGAATTATGTAAACTAAAATAAATAAAAGTTTTAATTAAAAAAAATAATATCAAACCTCAAGATATCTGGAAGAACAGAGAAAACCCAGTGCTGGGGGAAAAGCAGATGTAATTATTCTCTTTAAAAGTTGATCCAGAAAATTTTGATCCATACCAATTCATATTCTACTTTCTCTTTTCTACAAATTCTTCATGAGAATAAGATTCTCATGGATTGAAGTAATTCTTGATGATTGTATCATAGAAGACGAAAGATAAACATTGACAGTATGACATTCAATCTCAGACTACATTTTATGCAGTCATACAATTGACTATCATTCAAAGAATTTAAGATTCTATGACATCTGTTGATTGTTGACTATACTAACAAAAAATTAAATTAATTAGCAAAATGCAACATTCAAACTTCTCCTTCACATTCACATTCATACGTTTGTATCGTGTATGATTTCTTGAAATATATAACTACAGGAAAAGTGTGTTTAATGACCTTTTTATTAATATATGATGGCACATAAAACAAAACCATCCACTCTTTTAGTGTAGAATTTTCATTGTAGAATCCAAATATAAATGGGTGTCCTGTATATGTGTGGATTCCCAGATATATGTTTGCTTGCTTGTTTGTTTTTCCCCCCCCGCTGTGCTATTATCCTGCTTTTATCAATATTCTAACATTATAGACATCCCTATTGATATCCATAAAGACTCAAAAGTATTTGTTCTAGAAACACTAGAAGAAAACAAAATGAAGTAGATTGTGTCTCTCTTTTCCAGACTACAGAAAGACAGGGCCTCTTTCAGGGTTTGGCAGTTTTGCTGATTCAAGGAGATAAAGATAAAGACAAATTTCAAGCCTTTTTCAGTCCTTAGAGAAAATGAACTTATTCCATAAAAAGTCTGCTTAAATGCTGCATTTGCCAGTTTTTGATTTATTACTATTTAGAGAACTTTGAAGTCTTTGTCCCGAACTCCAGAATTTTTTTGTTGTTATTGGACAAATTCATATTGTCTAGTTATGACTTAGGTGACAGAAATGAGGATTTGGGTAATCAGTGCAAGCTAGAGAAAAATTTTTCATTAAGAAGACTCAACCTTGAACCAGGTAAGAATGGTCGTTGGAGAAACCTTAGAGCTCTGCAAAGGCAAAATAAATAAGCAAATCAATGAATAAATAAATAAGTGTGTGTGTGTGTGTGTGTGTGTGTGTGTGTTTACTGCTGAGTTGTTTGGTAAAACAGATTCAGTCTCTTTCTGTGTTGGCCCATTAGTGCCTGGATATGAGAACAGAACCAAAGAAGCTTCTACATATCCTAAGCTATGAATCCTAGCATAGAAAAATGTGGGCTTCAGTCAGCTTTCCATTGTGCATGGAATAATCCAGCATGTGTAACAACTGAGGTTGGCACACACATCAGTAAATTTTAAGAAGACATTTCCTGAGAAGGAGAATATTAAGGCTGTCTGTTCCAGAATAGTGTGTTTCTCCAGCTACATGAATTCCCTGTACATGTATATCACTGCCATAGTACATTAAGTTTGAACACATTCTCCCCCATGGATACCATGTGAAGTGTTGGGAGACTGTACTCCACATTTCTTGAATGTAGTCTAATTATCATTATGGTTATTGCTATTTTTTTTTCTATCGAGAACAAGCATTTTGTCAAGAGTTAATGAAGTCAGCTGACCAATTTTTTAGTGGGAGGCAAAAAATTGGTGACTCTAAGAACCACACCCCCTGATTTAAAGGATTATCCTTAGTTCTCTGAAAAGAGTAGGGGTAGCATTATGTCACTCTACCAAGGTAGAACCTGTGAGTTTAAGTGAAAGCTATGGGAGTGTAATGGGATGCAAATGAGTACTAAGTACCTTGTTTCAGTTTAAGTGTCTTTGAGCCTTGCCAGTGATTATATCAAGTCTTTGTTAATAAATAGAATCTGTAAACAACACAGTGGGAGGGACTTATCAAAGACAGGAACAGGAAGGACTTAAGAAGTGGGCAGAACAGGGAGGAGCTAAAGACTATATAGAAAGTTGAGCACAATTGGGACAGAGCAGAATTGAAAAGGGGAAAACTTGTGGTGGCCAGAACTCTGTCTATTCTATATGTGTTTATTTGTGTTTATGATACTTTGTACAGAAGCCCAGAGAACTTACTGGAAGTCCTGAAAAAAAGATTTTCGTTCCCTTTACAGAAATCCTGCAGGAAGGTTTCAGAGGCCCTAAGATCATACCCATGATTTATGTTGATATCTCAGACCTTGTTTGTGGGTGTGTATTCATTTCACAGGCAGATAGTGAATTTAAGATGGTGTTGGCAATGTATGTGAATGTTGTTTTGGCTCTCTTAAGCTTTGTCTTCCCTCAAACAGAAACTGTGAAGGACTTGAGGTGGACTGGACGCTGTGAACTTCAATATGGAATGGCAGCTGGATGAGGAACTGGATGAGGAATTGGACAAGGAGATGGATGAAGAACTGCATGAGGAGCTAAGAGCTGCCTGACTGCAAATCAAGGTGACAGTTGGGTAGATTCAGTCTAGAACTGACCTATGGAAGAGGAGGCATGGAATCTGGGAGCCATCCTCAAGTCAGGATGAAAAGACCTCTCCTTATATACTTAGAGCTGACTGAGAAGACTATGATTTACTGTGGCTTTCAGGTGGGAGAACTTTGTACTTTGTACCTTGTGCTCCTTAAGAATGATTGAGTTAAGGATGATTGGAAACTAATCTCCAATCAAGAAGAAAGAAGCATTTTTGACGAAAATGTTATGACAATGTGACCAAGGGGTGGGAAAGCTTTGACCTTTGTACTTTCTGTCCCTTAAAGAGGATTGCTCCTTAAGGATTATTGAGTTAAGGACATACTGAATGATATCTTTTGTTTAAAACTATGTGGACACTTTAGTGATAAATTGTTATGTTATATCATTGTGAATGTTGCACTTTTGTTTCTGTGAATGTTTTGTCTTAGTTTATTGCTGAATAAACAGAGAGTTCACTATATTATGTGGTCAGAACCTAAAAGTCCTCCAGAGAGCTGCTCATACTTGGCTTTACAGGGATTTAGCAAGTCAAAAAGAAGTGAAAGACTATTAGAAGGGCAAGGGAAACATCTACTACCGTATAATACACATGTAGAGTAATTATCATAAATAATTTCCTTCCCTGTATAGGTCTTGCATTGTTACTATGGACAGACAGTGAGCTGAGTCTGAAATTATACTGAAAAAAGAAAATGGGCTTGATTAGATGTGGAAATTGTTAAATACACCTTATAAATGACTCCAAATTTATATGTGTAACATGAGATATTTTCAATGCTAATATTCTCACAGGGATGGTGTTTGACTATAATTGTTAGAATCCCAGTCCCCAAAAAAACTCAAGTTGTAGGTCACCTTCAGGACAAAGGGAATATGCATGGGTGACATACAGTTGCCAAAGGAGAATTGCACAGAAAATGTGTTCCAGAAAAAAAGAGTAGTCAGTCAATACATATTTGACAAGCAAGTGCTATGTCCTAAGAATAATGCTAAGGACTAGGAATGTAAGAAAAGACAAAAAAAAATGAACAAAGAAACACACAAAATATACCCAAAAAACAAAAAAAAAACTTCCCGTCCTTTAGGAGTTCACAGTCTAATACAGATCATCAGTTAAGTCAGGTAATTAGCAAGGATTAGGTATGAATGAAGCAGTGAAATATTTTTAAAGTATTCTTTATAAGTCCTTGTTATGCAATAAAGCATGATGCTGAACATGTTGATATGAATATAAAAAGAAGATGTTCCTGTCTTCAAGGAGTTTAACATTGCATGTTCAATAGGCTTGATGGGTTTAGCAACAGGTAATTCAATTGAAAAAGAAATGAAATTATTATTTAAGAAAAATTAATGGGAGATGAGGTGAACATACCTTTTCCAGAAGCAATGGTCCAGAAACAATTTGAGTACAGATTCCAAAGTATCAACAGAAAAAAGAGAGATAGAGAAGGGTGATAGTTTCCTTTCCAGAAGCAAGGAGAATATTGTTCTGATTATAATTCTCAGAGAAGGAGGTGGCAAAGGAGTGTATTAGTCAAACACATACAAACATACATATGCATGCTTTCCAGAAGGAATCAGAATTCATTTAATTGTGACTCCCATGCCAGAGGGGAGGGAAGGGATTGGGGATGGAAAAGGACTAAGCATGGTGATGGAATAGAAGGTAAGACAGTAGACAGGCTGGATGGCTCATGAAGCATAGTTTATTCTGAGGCTGGCTAAATATAATGGCTTTTATAAATTTCTCTGTACTTACAAAGAAGAACTTCAAAGCAAAATGGATTAAAATAGCCAATAATTATATTTAGCATTTTATAACTCTTTAAGATAGATGTAGAGGTAGAGGCAAGATGGTGGACAAAACGCAGAAAGTTACCTGAGCTCTTCCAATTTCCCTCAGAAAAACCTTTTTATGGCAAGGTAAGTGGGGTTAAGATTTGCCCAAGGCACCCAACACAATAAGTTTGGTACAATTTTCCCTCACAAACAAGGAGCTGATTTTTAACTTTAAAAGTCAAAAATAGGCTTGAAAATAATTTTTTTTAAACGTCTTATCCTTAGAAATCTACTTTGGTGACAAGAAAGATCAAAACACAAACTCAGAAGAAGACAATAATGCCAGAACACCTACCAGTTAGACCTGAAAGAAAAATATGAATTCCTTTGAAGTCTATAGATGTTCTTGTAGAGAAGCTCAAAAAGGATTTTTAAAACTGAATAAGAGAGGTAGAAGAAAATTGGTAAAATAAATGAGAATTATGCAAGAAAATTATGAAAATAAAACAAAGAGTCAACAGCTTGGGGGAAAAAATCAGCTCCTTGAAAAGCAGAACTAGTCAAAAGGAAAAAAGAGTTGCAAATACTCACTTAAGGAAATAATTCCTGGAGTGCTGTGACCTCAGAGCTGAGTGGAATCTAGGGTATTAGGGTCTGAAGCTCCTGGCTGGATGGGAATGGTACAGAGTCTGGGCTGCAGATGGCAGCAATAATGAATGGAGAAACCCCCTTAGGAGAAAAATATCCTCCAGAACATATTCAGGTATATGAGACCACAGCTTCAAAGAAACTTATTAAGAAACCAGATCAGCAGCAGGTGCCCTATCAAAAGGATTATGCCTTCAAAGTCAGCCTCTTCTCCCACCTGCACCAACATAGCCACTGTGTTACTCTCACACAGGATAGGAGCATCACATCCTCTGTCATCCACCCAGATGTGATATGTCTTGGCCTACAGTATTCCCAGAGACTAATCAGTGGCTCCAATGCCAGATGCATTACCCTACTTCATGCCTTCCGGCAGGTTATTCAGGACTACACCACACCTCCTAATGAAGAACTCTCTAGAGACCTGGTTAATAAGCTCAAACTCTTTATCAGCTTCTTGACTTAGTGTTGTCCACTCTCAGCCAGCATGTCCAGTACCATCAAGTTCCTTACAAAAGAGATCACAGCTATGAGCAGCACCCAGTGAGAGGAGGAGGCAGAATCATTACTCTGAGGAGCCATGGACCTGTATGTGAGAGAGAAGATTGTTTTGGCAGCTTAGACAATCTCCCACTAATCATATGAGAGCAGTGATGGTGATGTGATCCAGGTGTATGGATGTTCATTCCTAGTATGCTTTATTCTTCAGGGAGCTTGGATTAGAGGTCACTGATTTTGGGTGGTAGTTGATCACAAGTTGAGGGATGGTGTACTTTATATTGTCTGGTGCAGGCTGGGATCCCTGCCTCCGACTGATGATTTGTGGAACTTCCTATGTGTCCCCAAGGTGTCTAAGGTGCTGTTAGGTGCACATGCACTCCTGTCCTAAACCCACTCCTGAGTCGGGATGGCACAGCTAGCCCTGGTGGTTCATGCTTACAATGTGCTGTGAGACCTACAAGTTTTGTGAACATGTACAGACTGATGCCTTTGTCTCAAATGAGCTTGATGCTCCTGAAGATCTGCTATGTTAAAGAGGAGACCATGAGGCATTGGATAACTGGCAGAAACACCAGTCTCTGCACCTGCTGTATATGATGTATCATGTGACATCTCTGGGGTAGGTAGACTTAGTGATCACCAAGCTAGGAATGATTCCTTCAAATTCTGTGCCTATTGTCTTATGAGTCAAGGGTGGTGACAAATGAGGTGTGGAATGGTCAAGATTAATAAATGATATCTTCCTTCCTCCTAGCAAAATAAATAAATAAAATAATTCCTTAAAAATTAGAATTGATGGGGGCAGAAGGGGGATGCTCCAAGATGACAGAGTGAAAGCACAAACTCATTTGAACTCCCCCATGAATTCCTTCAGGAACCTCTAAAAAGGGAATCTGTATAGTTTTTAAAGTGTCAGAATCCACTGAAAGAAGGTAGAAAATTAATTCCCCAACTATTTAATAACATAATTGGTAAAATGGAAAATAAAATTCATGGAAGAAAACAGCTCCTTGAAAAGTAAAATTTGTCAAATGGAGAAGGAGGTTCAAAATCTAAGTAAACAAAACAGCTTCTTAAAAACAAAAACTGAATAAATGGAAAAAGGGATTAAAAAAATAACTGAAGAAAATGATTTCCTAAAAATTAGAGCAAGAGAAATTGAAGCTAATGACTGTATGAGGCTTCAAGAATCAGTCAACAAACCTAAGAATGAAAAAAATAGAAGAAAATTTTAAATATCTAACCAGATAAAACAACTAGCCTGGAAAACAGATCCAGGAGAGATAATCTAAGAATTACTGGTCTACCTGAAAATCAAGATGAACAAAAAGAGACTGGGCAACATCTTCCAAGAAAACATCAAAGAAAACTTCCCTGTGGTCCAAGAACCATAGGGTAAAATAGTTATTGAAAGAAAACACCAAACGCATCCTGAAAGACATCCCAAATTGAAAACTCCAAGCAAAATTATAGTCAATTTCCAGAATTATCAACTAAAGGAGAAAATACTGCAAGTAGTCAGAAAGAAATAATTCAAATGCCTTAACTATATTCACGATCACATAGCACCTAGCAGCTTCTATATTAAATGATCAGAGAGAGTGGAATATGATATTTTGTAAGACAACAGAATTTGAACTACAACCAAGGATCAACTACATAGTAAGATTGAGCATAAACTTTCAGGCAAGAAAATGGTAATTCATTGAAATAAGGAACTTCCAGACCTTACTGATGAAAATGCCAGAGCTCAAAGGAAATTTTGATCTCCGAAAACAGGACTCAGAGAGACATAAAAAGGTAAATAGGGATAACAAACACACACACACACACACACACACACACACACACACACACACCTTGTTATTCAATAAAAAGAAAATAATTAGGGATGGAGCCAAGATGGTGGCGTAGGAGCAGCAAAGTTCCACAGCTTCCACACAGCGACCTCAAATACCCATAAAATATGACTCTAAACAAATTTTAAGGCCGTAAAACTCACAAAAATATACCTTTCACTGAAGGCAGGTAGGCAGAAAGGGATGATCTCAGTGCTGGGAGGCAAAATCAGCCCAGCTTGAAACCACGGCTATCCTCCAACCCCCCTCCTAACCCACCCCTGGGTGGCCAGGATGAGCCACAGCTGGAGCCTTGAGGACAGTGGATCAATGGCAGCTGTGGCAGTTTCCAGAATTATCAAGCCAGTAGAAAGGACTAAGTGAAAGGACAGTAGAACTCAACTAAACTTGGGGGAGAAAAGCAGTCTGGCCAAATTGCTTCCAGAGCAAGGAAGCAGCAGAAGCAGCGGCCCTGCAGCCACCTCCACAGGGCTGCTTCAGAGCTCCCATCCTCCATACTGCAGGGAGGCCAAGTGATCATTCAGAGGCTAAGTGCTTTTGCATTGAGCAGCCTGTATCCAGATTGTGATCTTGGGTGGTGGTCTTGGGGTGTGTTTTCAGTGAGCCGAAGATGGTAAAGGCTGCAAAAAAATGACAGCCCCTTAATAACTCTGGCAGCTGGTAAATCCCCAGCAATTTGAGGCAGAGCTTTTGCCTCTGGAACCGGAGTTCCAGAGAGCTAAAAAATCAAGTAATTGACTAGGAAACATGAGCAGGCAAAGGAAGCAAAGTAAGAACAGCAACCAAACTCTGGATTCCTTTTTTGGGGACAAGAAGGATCAAGGCATGTAACAGGAAGAAGACAAGACAGTCAGAACTCCTGAACAAAAAGCTTCTAAGAAACATGCAGACTGTCTAAAAGCCATAGATCAGCTTAAGAAGGATTTTGAAAACCATATAAGAGAAGTGGAGGAAAAATTGGGAAGAGAAATGAGAATGATCCAAGAAAATCATGAAAAGAGAGTCAACAACCAGACTGAAGGAAATAACACCTTAAAAATTAGATTAACTCAAATGACAAAAGGGGCACAAAAAGCCAATGAGGAGAAGAATGCCTTAAAAAGTCAAATTTGCCAGATGAAAAAAGAATCTCAAAAGCTTTATGAAGAGAATAATTCATTCAGAATTAGAGTGGAGCAAATGGAAGCATATGACTTTTTGAGAAAACAAGATACTTTTAAACACATCCAAACAAATGAAAAAATAGAAGGCAATGTGAAATATCTCCTTGAAAAAACTACTGATCTGGAAAATAGGTCTAGGAGAGACAATTTAAAAATTATTGTACTACCTGAAAGTCATGATCAAAAAAAGAACTTAGAATGCATACTTCAAGAAATTCTCAAGGAAAATTGCCCTGATATTTAAGAAGCAGAGGACAAAATAGAACTTGAAAGAATTCACTGATCACCTCTTGAAAAACATCACCAAAAGAAAACTCCTAGGAATGTTATAGCTGGGTTTCAGAGTTCCTGGATCAAGGAGAAAATATTACAAGCTGCCAAGAAGAAATAACGTGAATACTGTGGAAACACAATTAGCATAGCCCAGGATCTAGCAGCTTCTACATTAAGGGATCAAAAGGCCTAGAATATGATATTCCAGAGATCAAGGGAGCTAGGATTAAAACCAAGAATCACCTACCCATCAAAATTAAGTATAGTGTTCGGCGGAAAATATGGCCATTTGGTGAGGTGGAGAACTTTCAAACATTCTTGCTGAAAAAACCAGAACTGAAAAGAAAGTTTGACACTCAAATACAAGAAACATGAGAAAGTATACATGGAAAAGAAATCATAAGGAATTTATCAAAGTTGGAATATTTACATGCCAACATGGAAAAGTGATAATTGTAACTTTTGAAATTTTTCTCAGTATGAGGATAGGTGAAGGGAATACAAATGTATATATACAAATACATACACATATGTCTATATAGGAGGGTTTATTTATGCATACAAACACATATCTGAGTATGTGTATGTATGAGTACATAAAGGGCATAAGATCAATTGAGTAGGAATGGACAAGACTTAAAAGGTGAAATTCTGAGGTGAGAGAGGATTATAATGAGAGGAGACAGGGAGAGACAGAATGAGATTAATTATCTCATATGGAAGGGGCAAAAAATAATTGTTAAAATGGAGGGTAAGAACAGGAAGGCAAAAGGGAAAGGGTCAACCTTACTCTCATTGAATTTGGTTTAGGGAAGGAATGACATAAACGCTAAACTGGGTATCTTGCCAAACGGGAGATTAGGGGAATGGGAATGAGAGGTGGGGTGACAGAGGGGAGGGAAGGGTGGAGAGGAGGATTGATGGAAATACACAGTTCTGTAAAGGTACAGGGACAGGGGCAGGGTAGAGAATAGGACAAAGGAGAGGGTGGGATAGGAAGGAGGGGCATATAATCACCCTTTCACAATATCCCCACTGTGGAGAAATTCTACATAATTACACATGTATGGCCTGTATTTCATTGCTTGTCCTTCCAGGGGGTGGGTGATGAGGGAGGAAGGGAAGGAATCTAGAATTTAAAGTTCTATTATCAAATGTTAAAAATATATATGTGTATAATTATATATGTATATGTATGTATGTATATTATTATTATTAACTACATACAAATGGAAACTAAGATAAGGGCAAATTATGTCACATGAAGGGTCATAAAATCATATTATAGTGGAGGGAAAGAAGGGAAGGAGAGAAACATTGTAAGTGCTTTACTCTCATTGGTTTTGGTTCAAGGAGAGAATGACATAGTTAAGTATAGGATTCTAAAGTGAAGAGATACAAAAATATATTATAGCAGAGGAAAAGAACAGAGCAAAAGAAGCATTCTTTCAGACTTACTCTCATTAGACTTGCTTTGAGGAGGAAATAACATACTTTATTAAGTATGAAAATCTAATGAGCCCTACAAGCAATGGGAGAAGAAAGAGGAAACAAAAGGGGGTGGTTAGAAGGGAAATGAAATGTAGTATGGGGAAAGGGTAGGAAAAGGTAGTGGGGCTGATAAAAAGGGAATATTGAGGGAGGCAGTCTTAAAAAGGAAAGCTCTTCAGGAAGAAAATGTAGAAGGGGGAAAAAAAGCATAAACAGGGTAGGAAATAGGATTTAGAGAAAAACGCAGATAGTAATCATAACTGTGAATGTAAACAGGATGAACTCTCTCACACAATGCAGGTGGATAGAACAATGGATTAACAACCATAATCATACAATATTCTATTTACAAGAAACACATCTGCAACAGTGGGATACACATTGAGTAAAGGTAAAAGGCTGGAGTACAATATATTATGGTCAGCTAAAGTTAAAAAAAAAAAGGGTTGCAAACCTTATCTCAGAAAAAGCAAAAGCAAAATTGCATCTAATTAAAAGAGATAAGGAGAGAAACTAAATCGTGCTAAAAGGGACCATTGACAATGAAGCAATATCATTACTAAACATACATGCATCAAGCAGTATAACATCTAAATTTTTAGCGGAGAAGTTGAGGGAATTAGAGGAAGAAATAGATACCAAAATAATACTAGTATGGGACTTCAACCTCCTCTTCCTCTATGAACTTGATAGACCTAGACTCAAAATAGACAAGAAAGAAGTTAAGGAGGTGAATAGAATTTTAGAGAAAGAAGATATGATAGACCTCAGGAGAAAAATGAATGGGGATAAAAAAGAACGTATCTTCTTATCAGTGGTATGTGGCACATATACAAAAATTGACCATGTACTAGGGCATAAAATCTTGACAATCCTGTGATGAAAAATGTAAATATGAAATATATTCTTCCTAGTTCATTTTGCAACAAAAATTATATGCAATGAAAGGACATGGAAAGATAGATCAAAAATAACTTGAAACTAAATAATGTAATACTAAAGAATTAGTGGATCAAACAAAAAATTGCAGAAACGTCAGTATCTTCATTGAAGAGGATGACAATAATGAGACAACATACCAGAACTTATGGGATGCAGTGAAAGTGGTTCATAGGGGAAGTTTTATATCTCTGAATGCTTACATGAACAAAATAGAGAAAAAGTAGATGAATGAATTAGGCATGCAACTGAAAGAGCTAGAAAAAGAACACATTGAAAATCCCCAATTAAATAGTAAATTAGAAATACTGAACATCAAAAGAGAGATTAATAAAACTGAAATTGAGAAAACTATTAAACTAATAAATAAAACTAGGAACTGGTTTTATGGGAAAAAATTCATAAACCTTTAATTAACTTATTAAAATAAAGAAAAAAGAAAATAAAATTAGCAGTAACATAAATGCAAAAGAGTG
>JAQQSV010012830.1:0-12666 GCA_028646515.1 Pseudochirops corinnae | reverse complement strand
GACAGAATTATTCTCTTCAGAGTGCTTTTGAGATTCTTTCTCCATCTGGCAAAGTTGAATTTTTAAGGCATTCTTCTCCTCATTGGCTTTTTGGGCCTCTTTTGTCATTTGAGTTCATCTATTTTTTAGGGTATTAATTTCTTCAGTCAGATTGCTGACTCTCTTTTCATGATTTTCTTGCAACATTCTTATTTCTCTTCCCAATTTTTATTCCACTTCTCTTATTTGGTTTTGAAAATCCTTCTTCAGCTCATCTCTAGCTTTAAGGCAATCCTCATGTTTATTGGAAGCCCCTGATCGGGGAGCTCTGCCTGCACTGTCCTCCTCCCTTTCTCTGCCATGATCTTTCTTTTCCCCAAAGAAGGAATCTAGGGTTTGGTTGCTGTTCTTACTTTGCTTCTTATGCTTATTCTTATTCATGATTGGTCAGTCTGTGTTTTTTTTTTTAAATCTCTGTGGGGCTCTGCTTCCAGAAGGGAAAGCTCTGTCCCAAATCGCTGTTGTCCTCCCAGTTTCTGTAGCTCTCAGGGAGGTGCTGGGTCCCTCCCCCACTTCCGGCTTACTGATGCAAAAAGGACCACAAGACCAAAGCCCAAGACCGCGATCTGGATCCAGGCAGCTCAACGCGAGAGCACTTGGTGTCTGAACGATCACTTGGTCCCCCTGCAGTCTGAAGGCCTAGAGTCCTGAAGCTGCAATGTGGAGGTGGGTGCAGAACCTCTGCCTTTTCACTTCTCATCCCTGGAGGCGTTTTGGCCAGACTGCTTTTCTCCCACGACCTTCCAAGCTCCACTGACCTAGTTCAGAACACTGCGGCAGCTGCTGCTAATCGGCTTACCCGAAGCTCCTCTTGTCCTGCTGCCCCCCGGGGCTCAGCCAGGGCTTCCGTCCAGGCTGGTTTCGGTTCGCAGTACTGATATGGTTTCTTGTAGCCGAGCTGACTTTAGTGGAAAGTATATTTGTGTGCGTTTTGGAGTTCTAGGATTAGTTTAGAGTCATATTTTATGGATATTTTGGGGTGGCTATGTGAGAGCTGCAATATGTTGCTGCTCCTACACCGCCATCTTGGCTCTGCCCCCCAGTCTTACTTTATTTTAAAAGAAGAAAAGTAATATTTTTGATCCTTTATAAATCTCTACTTTGGTTACTGAATATATGTGTAAAACTACTATGACTGTTAAATAATTTAAAAAACAAAAGCAGAATGCCATGTACATTGGTTGTAGCTGTGATTGAAATATGTGCACATCAAATAGCTTCATTGAACTATTCTTAATATTTGCTTTCTATTCCCTATGCCAAGCATAGTGCCTTGGTCCAGACTGGACACTTAAATGCTTGTTGAATTGAATGGAGTTTAGTTGTGATTTAATAAATTCTCTCCAGGTTGTTCAGGACCCTCCCAGGTACTGGAAGAATACTGTGACTTTAAGGCTGCTTGGCCAAGATTTGCAGGTTGATAGAGAAACAAAGGTAGAAAAGGGGCATAGCAAAGTAAAGCATGAGAGACGTTCAGATAAGCAAAAATGAATCCTGAGAGGTTATAGAAGGAAACATCTTAGAGATTTGCCAATTAATATGAAAGAAGATTGCAGTTCTCCCCTCTACCCCTAACCCAGTAGAGAGAGAAAGATTAATTTAATGGTTCTGTTGCCTAGGAAGAAAGGAAAATGAGTAATTAAAACTAGACAATTGCATTTTATGTAAAAACTGGTTTTAAAAGCATGGCATTTAATCATTTGAAAAGTATGAAATAACTTTACAAACTATGCAGTTGATATTATTATTAGTAATGATGTGTGTGTGTGTGTGTGTATGTATATTTTTTGGATTATAGACCATAGCGTTTGACCTAGAAGAGGCCTTAGAGGTCATTCAGGGAAACCACCTCATTTTATAGATGAGAAAATGGACCTGGAAAGATAAATATCTTGCCATAGAGGTAATAAAGGTAGAACCAGGATTTCAACTCATACTTCTAACTACAAATTCAGCATTTTGCTATACCACACTATCCTCCTGTGAACCAGAAATCAAAAATAAATACTTATATCACAAAAGTAATGTTGAACATAGCATTTATAGGAAGTAATATTGAACATATAGCATGTATAGGATCATTAGATGAGCATTCAGTAAGGTAAATGAATATTTAATGTAATTTATATTCCTTATAGATTCTTTATTGCAGGATTAGTTTTTGAATCACACCTTGCCTTGAAACCTTTTTAAAAAAAAAAAAAGATTTGTATATCTCTATTTGTTATTTTTCTTAAAGAAGGACACATCAGAGATAGGGCATACAGATTAGTTAATATATGCTATTATAATGCCAATTGTAATGTACTTTCTGGAAGGAAGTTTGTCTGTAAGACTGTGAAAGGTCGGTCATGTCTTCTGGGATCTGCAGTGTTTGGACTGAAGTCAAGTGGTTGACACTATATAACATTGGCTGACAGGTCAAAAAACTGACACCTGAAAAACCATCCAAAGGGTAAAGAGAGGAGAGTTAGCCTTGTTGCCTGGCAACAGGATTCTAGCTAGCATCTGTTCTTTCAGAGACTTGAATAATAATCTAGTTTTGTAATTGGTACATTATTATTATTATTACTCTCTTAAAATCAATAACTTATTAAATGATTTTTATTTGTGTAGCTCATCTTTACAAAAGATTGAATGAAGTGAGGCCTCTCAAATCTTCTATTCTACATTTTGAATTCACTTATTTGTTTATTCTGTGATGTTTTGCAGCAGTTGAATGGTATTTGTTCAATTTTAGGTATTACAAATGGGTGTCAAGATAAATCTAAGTTGAACTAATGGACCCATCTGCTATCGTGAAAGAAACTGGAAGCACAACAGAAGGTCACATGTTCTATCAGCTTTGGACCTTAAGCAAACTCTATAGTAGAAAGAACCATTAGGAATATGTTCACAAAGGCGAAGATTGGCTAATAATATCCTTGTTTTGCTGATGGACATAAAAGCAACCTTTTCCAAGTCATGATTTTATGATAAGATAAAACTGAATTCCTGCTTCTCTTGGCTCCTATCTTAACCTTTGGACAATAATTTTTCACTGTCAGAATGCATTAAAAAAGGGGGGTGGAGCCAAGATGGCGGCATAGGAGCAGCAACATATTGTAGCTCTCACATAGCCACCCCAAAATACCCATAACATGTGACTCTAAACAAATTCTAGAACTCCAAAATGCACACAAATATACTTTCCACTAAAATCAGCTTGGCTACGAATAACCATTTCATCCCTGCAAGCCAAAACCAGCCTAGCCTGAAACTGCGGCTCTGCCTCGGAGGTGGCTGGACGAGAGGAGCCGACCCCCGACTGGAGCTTTGGGGATCTGCGGCAGCTGTGGCAGTATCCAGAATTAGGTTAGTGGAGCTTGGTGAAATCGGGAGAGAAAAGTGGGTCCGGCCAAAACGACTCCAAGGTAATGAGGCCACAGAAGCAGAAGTTTTGCACCTGCCTTCATACTGCCGCTTCAGAGCTCCCGGCCTGCAGACTGCAGGGAGACCAAGTGATCGTTCAGGGGCCAAGTGCTCTCACGTTGAGTGGCCTGGATCTGGATTGCGGTCTTGGGCATTGGTCCTGGGTTTTTTTTTTTTTAGTGAGCCGGAGTGGGAGAGGGACCCAGCAGCCTCCTAAGAGCTCAGGCAGCTGGGAAAACCCCATCAATTTGGGACAGAGCTTTCCCCTCTGGAAGCAGAATTCCACAGAGATTAAAAAAAAAAATCACGGAGTGACCAACCATGAATAAGAATAAGCATAAGAAGCAAAGTAAGAACAGCAACCAAACCCTAGATTCCTTCTTTCAGGAAAAGAAGGATCAAGGGAGGGAGCAGGAGGAGGACAGCACAGCCAGAGCTCCCACACCAAAAGTTTCCAATAAACATGAAGATTGCCTTAAAGCTAGAGATCAGCTGAAGAAGGATTTTGAAAACCAAATGAGAGAAGTGGAAGAATTGGGAAGAGAAATAAGAATGTTGCAAGAAAATCATGAAAAGAGAGTCAGCAACCTGACTGAAGAAATTAACACCTTAAAAAATAGATTAACTCAAATGACAAAGGAGGCCCAAAAAGCCAATGAGGAAAAGAATGCCTTAAAAAGTCGACTTTGCCAGATGGAGAAAGAATCTCAAAAGCATTCTGAAGAGAATAATTCTATCAAAATTAGAGTGGAGCAAATTGAAGCAAATGACTTTTTGAGAAATCAGAATGCATCAAAAATAATGTCACATTCAACATTCTTTATATTGGAGATGGGAGTGGGTAGGAAAGTTTTATTCCTCTCTGTACATAGGAGTTGGTAATACCATTCCTACCTGAATGTGCTAGATATTAAAAGCACCACCTTCAGTACTGTAATGGCTCACTCATACTTAAACCATTCCATAAGAATGAGTTTGCATGACAAGAAAAATTTTAAAAGACTGAGAAATAAAAGATTGTGAGGAAAAAGGGGAAAAAATTTTGAGAATAAGTGGAGGCATAATATAGGAGAAGACCAAAAAAAAAAAAAAAGCTCATTCAGAACCCTTCATAGCCTGGCCCCATCTTGCCTTTCCAGTTTTGTTAGACCTCGCTCCCCAACATGTACTCTTTGATATAGTGACATTGGTCTCTTAGCTGTTCCAGGAATAAGATGCTCATCTCTCAGCTCTAGACATTTTCCCAGGCTATCTCTCTTGCCTTGAACACTCTTCCTCCCTCAACTCTACCTGTTGACTTCCCTGACTTCCTTTAAGTAAGTACCAAGTAAACTCTCACCTTCTATGAGAAACCTTTTTCAGCGCCTCTTAATTCCAGTGCTATTCTCCTGTTAATTGCTTACTGTTTATTCTGTATATTGCTTGCTTTGCATATGTTGTCTCTCCCATTTGATTGTCTTTTTAAATAATATTTTTTTCCACAATTACATAGTAAAACAATTTTAAGCATTTTCTTTTAAGTTTTGAATTCCAAATTTTATCCCTCTTTCCCTCCTTTCTCCTCTCTCTGAGATGGTAAGCAAGTTGATATCGGTTATACATGTGCAGTCATGTAAAACATTTCTATATTAGTAGGACAAACAAAAAAGAAAGGAAGAAAGAAAGACTATGTTTCAGTCTGTATTCCTGCAATATCAATTCTTTCTTTGGAGGCAGATAGCACACTTCATCATGAGTCCTTTGGGATTGTCTTGGATCATTGTATTGCCGAGAATAGCGAAGTCATTCACAATTCTTCCTTGTACAATATTGCTATTAATGTGTTCAATGTTCTCCTGCTTCTGCTCACTTGATTTTGCATCAGTTACTGTAAGTTTTTCAAGATTTTTCTGAAATTATCCTGCTTTAATTTCTTATAGTATAATAATATTCTGTCACAATCACATACCCACAACTTGTCTGGCCATTCTCCTGTTGATGGGTATTGCCTCAATTTCCAATTCTTTGCCTCCACGAAAAGAGCTGCTATAAATATTTTGGTTCAAATAGATCCTTCTTCTTTTTCCTCCTTTTTAGTGTAAGCTTCTTGAGGGCAAGAGCTGTCTTTTTCACCTTTTTGTATATTCGGTGCTGTAATATAGTAGACAATTAATAAATGTTTATTGATTGGTTAGTAATAATAATTAACATTTATATAGTGCCATAAGGTTTATAAAGCACATTATATGTGTTATCTCTTTTGATCTTCACAACAGTCAGAGGTAGGTGCTATTCTTATCCTCATTTTACAGATAAGGAAACTGAGGCTGAGAGAAGTTAAGTGATTTGCCTAGACTGAAACAGTATTTGAATTTATATCTTTTTGATTCTAAGTCCAGCACTCTATCCACTGTTCATTGACTGTCTTAATTAACATGCTAATTCCAGAAGCAATGGTAATATTAAGTTTATCACAGTTTATATAACAAGGAGTTGAGGTGGGGTTTGAGAGTGTGAATAAATTAAATTTCTATTTCCATAGGTAGGTAGATGACAGGATATATGGAATGAATCTCTGGAAAAATCATCATCATCATCATCATCATCATCCAGAAACAGGTTAAAAAAAAAGAAATATTTTTTATATGGATGTAAGACTAGGTCACTGCTATCAGAAATTACAAAAAGTTTTTCCATGAGGAGCCTGAGCTAATTGCTCAATGCATTTTTTTTTGCAAATAAATGATAGAGATTGTGCAATAAATATATTACTATATACTGTGATACTTAAAATTTAGCACTTATCAAATAATTAGAAAGATAAGATCAAATCATCTTCAGACTGCATTTCCAGCTTCTTCTACCATGCCTCTGCTCTCATCCTGAAGCTTTACTTTAACCCTCAAATCTCCATATTAGAAACTCCTTCTTCCTCTCATTGGATGGCTTCTCCCAGAATCTCCATTTGAGGAGGGTGCACTGATAAGTCATTTCTCAGTCTTCTCCAGGATGCACTTAGGTCTTCTTCTCTCGTTCCTCACCCTCCATGTACCTTTGTCTCTCCTCATCTTCCACCTTGTTTTCAGCTTCCTTTTATTTGTTGCCTTTAAGTTTTAGAATTTAGGGTCCTTGACCTTAGCATAGTGCTTGATGTCAAGTAAGAGATTAATAAATGCTAGTTGACTGACTGATCAAAAGCACATGTGTACAGAGTAAAGTATGTTGCAATATTCATTTGCAAAAAGCTGTCATTTTATCCATCTTTGAAATATTTGAACAAATTTTCTATCTGAACTCTATCAAATATAAGATGTGAATAACAAGAATTATAATGAAAATGTGTTATTATTATTATGCTATAGAATGTATTCTTTTTCAGGTATAGGATGATTACCTATCTGTGTGATCTATCTAAGAAACATACTGATACACTAACTCAGTTGCCTACTTGTTCACTCTCATATTATATGCTGGATGATAAGTATTCCTTGTCAACCTTGTTATGTCAATATGATTAGTTAGACCTAACTCTTTCAAATAACCTTGGATCTCATTGACAGAGTCCTGACCTATAGCAGGAATTGATGTAATTAGCACAATGTCAAGCAAACTAGAGCTTCTGGAGCATCTCTCCTATCAATAGGGCATCCCTTTTCTTGTTCCAGCTCTGATTTTATTGGAAAAGATTCTAATTTATTTCCCTTACATGTATTGCTACCTCTTGGTTTTAGATATGTTCTCTTTATTATTTTAAAGAAAGATCCATTTATTTCTGTTTTTTAGTGTTTTGAATGGAAATAGGTGTTGTATTTTGTCAAAACCTTTTTCTGTACCTGTTGAAAAAAATCACGTAATTTTTGTTGGTTTCGTTAATTGACTTAGTTGGGTTGTTTATTAATTTTATAGCTTTCTTAATATTAAATCAATCCTGCATTTTTGTTATAAACCAAACTTGATTATAATATATGATGTTTATAATATATTATTTTAACCTTTTTGGGGGGTTTTTTGGTCTTTTTTTTTTGGAGGGGGTAAGGTAGAGTATTTGGGGTTAAGTGACTTGCCCAAGGTCACACAGCTAGTAAGTGTTAATTGTCTGAGGCTGGGTTTGAACTCAGGTCCTCCTGACTCCAGGGCCAGTGCTCTATTTACTGCACCACCTAGCTGCCCCGATTTTAATCTATTTGATAATATTTTATTTAAAATTTTTGCTTCAGTATTTATTAGGGATATTGGTCTGTTAATTTCTTTTTCTGTTCTGTTTCCTTAGTTTATATGCAAGAACATATATGTGTCATAAAGTAATTTGGTAGGATCTTTTTTAAAATCCAGTTTATGTAATATTAGAATTAATTGTTCTTTGAATATTTGATAGAATGCACTTGGGAATCCTTTTATTTTTCTCCTTTGTGCAATATGTCTTTCATGATACTGACACGGTCCTTGTTTGAGCATGTCTCTTTCTCTTTTGCCTTTGTCTTAAACATATACTTTTTGATATCAACCCTCACTTCTCTTCTTTTTCTTGTAGTCTCTGATGATGAAGTTGGAAAAGCAGGGACAGGAATAAGCATTTATAAAGTGCCTTCTATGCACTAGGCACTGGGTGAAATGCTTTTTACTAACATTATCTCATTTGATCCTCACAAATTATTATCCCCATTTTACAGATGAGGAAACTAAGGCAAACAGAAGTTAAATTACTTTCTCATGGTTACCCAGCAAGTAAGCGTAAAAGGCCAAATTGGACTTCAGGTCTTCCCGATTCCAGCACTCTAGGTGACTGTGACACCAGATCCCTTCTTCTTGCTTAGGTAGGCTAGCTTCCCTATATGCCCTTAATATCATTCCTTCCTATTGAGTGAGGGAAGTGAAAACTTCTCAGACTATACTCTAAAGTATAGTAAGGCTTTACATGGGAAACAGGCCCAAGTTCCCTTTCACTGGAGATCACATGATTTACAAGGACTCAAAACTCAGAGCAATAGGGAGTCACCTCTCTCCTCAGTGACACCCCAGCACAAGATATGCCAAATAAGGACAGAAGTGCTTTCTCAAATATACATTTGGTGGTATACTGTTTCCTTGTTCCAGTACTTGATGTAGATTGTCTTGTTTAGATTGTACACCTAACTTCCATCCAATGGAAGAAAATTGTCAGGAGTGGAGTGGGGGAGAATTCCGCATTAGGGCTTTATAACTTTTCCATTTACAGATTTCCTTTTGTAAACTCCTTCTCCTCCCTGACCATTTGTCCGGAGGGTGGCCTTTTCTCGAGATCATAATAAACCATTCTTTTCTGCTTCCTACCTTGAGAAACCTCTGAGTATTATTTGGGTAAGGATTTCTTTTGCATAGTTTTTCTGTTGCACACACTATTCTCTCTAGCAATTCGCCATCACAGTAATCCTCTTTGCCTCTGTCTCTGTCTTGTTTGCCTGTCTCAGACCATGTTTGTCTCTGTCTCTCTGTTTTTAATTATGTCTTCTCCTACATTATCTTACCTCTCCCATGTTTCCCTTCTTGTTCCCCTCCCAGAGAGCCATTCCATATAAAAATAATATTTTTTAGATAGGAAAAAATAAATCAGTCCAACTGATTGATACATTGGAAGAGTCTGAAGATGTATGTGTAACCCCTGTGGACTTCTCACCTCCATGGAGGGCTGTATTGGGCTTGTCCTCTCATATCTCTTCAGGTTCTGCTGATCTTTATAATTTTGTTTCATTTACTTTTGAATTTTTGGTGTGTAGTTCTTTCCATTTATGTTGCTGTAGTTATTGTATATATTGTTTTCTTGTCTCTGCCTACACCCATGATCTTTTTAATTGTCAAATCTTTTTTTTTTTTTTTTTTTGACAGTTCACGTCCTTCTTGACTTCCTTGCTGTATCTGGCATTGTTGATCACCTTATTCACCTGGATACTCCCAGTTCTCTGGATTTTCAAGCCATTGCTTTCTCCTGATTACCCTTTTATTTGTGGAGCTACTCCTCCATCTCTTTTACTGGTTCACAATCCATACAAGACCCCCTAATTGTGGGTGTTCCCTCTGCCCTAGGCCCTTTTCTCTAAACTGTACTTTCTCAGTGACCTCATCAGTTCCCAGAGGTTTAATTATCTCTATGTAGATGACTCACAGATCTATATATCCAGTCCCAGTCTTTCCTTTGTACTTTAGTCCAGCTTCATTTAACTGGGTAATAGACATTTTGAATCGCATGCCCCAGAGGCATCCCAAATTCTACATTTCTAAAACAGAACTGTTATGGTTCCCCCAGTTCTCAACTCCCCCTCAACTTGCATCTTCTACATGCCTTCTGCCTCTCTCTCCCCTTTCATTGTAATAAGGTGGCCCTTCTTCCTGCCAAGAAAAACTCCCCTACATGCACAAGTGATTCCATTTCACTCTCTCTTCTCCAGCACATTACTCCACTTTTATGTTCTTGTCTACTAGCTGCTTTCCTATTGCCTACAAACATGCCCCTGTTTCCCCATCTTCAGAAATCCCTTACTTGGTCCATCCATCCTGGATAGCTTTTGTCTCATTGCTTTCTTCCCTTTAGTATCTAAACTCCTTGAGAATGCTGTCTACAATTGGTGCCTCCATTTCCTTTCTTCTCATTCTTTCCTTCACTCTCTCCAGTCTGACTTGTGACTTCATCATTCAAATGAAACTATTCTTTCTATAGTTACTAATATTCCTTAATTGTCAAATCTAACAGCCTCTTCTCAATCCTCATCCTTCCTCACATCCCTACAGCATTTGACACTGTTGATCAGCCTCTTCTCTTTGATCTCACATTTTCAACTGCCTTTCATATATCTTGAACTTAATGTCCAGTAGATATCTTAAACTCTGTTTGTCCAAAATAGAACTCTTTATCTTTCCATCTAACCTCCCCCCCCCATTACCATAGAGGGAGCAACACCATTGTCAGGCTCCCAACCTGAGTGTCATCTGGATTCCTCTCTTTTGCCCCTCCTTCCCTATCCAAGCTATCATCAACACCTGTGGCTTTTATCTTTGCAGCACCTCTCAAATATACACACACTAATCTTTTTTGACACTGCCACCATTCTAGTGGAAACCCTCATCACCTAATGCCTTGATTATTGCAGTAGCCTGTTGGTGGATCTGCCTGCCTCAAGTTATTCCCCATTGCAGTCCATTTTCTATTCAGCCACCAAAGAGATTTTCCTAAAACACAGCTCTATCATGTTACTTCTCATAAACTCCAGTGGCTCCCTGTTTCCTCCAGGATCAAATACAAAATGCTTTCTTTGGCTTTCAAAACCCTTCTTACCTTTCTAGTCTTCTTACATCTTAATCCCTAACATGTGCTCTTTGATCCAGTGACACTGATTCCCTAGCTGTTCCATGAAAAAGTTACTTCATTTCTCAGCCCTTGCCATTTTCTCTGGCTGTCCCCCATGCCTGGAATGCTCTCTGTCCTTTGCTCCAACTACTGACCTCCCTGGCTTCCTTTATGTTCCAGCTAAAGTCCTATCTTTTACAGGAAGCCTTCCCCAACTCCTCCTAATTCCAGTGCTTTTCTTGTCTTATTTCCCATTTATCTGGTTTATTGATTGCTTTGTATATGTTTGTTCTCATGTTGTCTGCCCCTATTCCATTGTAAGCTTCTTGAGGGCAGGAACTGTCTTTTGCTTCTTTTTGTATCTTTAGCACAGGGCCCAGCAAATAGTAGACATTTTATAAATGTATATTGATTGATTGAGGGCAGCTAGATGGTGCGGTGGATAGGGTACCAGTCAGGAAGACTCATCCATCTGAGTTAATTAAAACCTGGCCTCAGACACTAGCTGTGTGATCCTGGGCAAGTCACTTCACTGTGTTTGCCTCAGTTTTCTCATCTGTAAAATGAACTGGAGAAGGAAATAGCAAACCACTCTAGTATCTTTGCCAAGAAAACCCTAAATGGGGGCATGAAGAATCAATCAGCACTGAGGAAGGACTGAACACAACGTTGATTAATTGACTGTCACTCCTGGCTGGAATACTCTTCCTCCTCATCTCTTCCTCTTGGCTTCCCTGATTTTCTTCTAGTTCCAGCGAACATCTCTTCTACAGGAATCCATTCTTTGTCCTTCTCCATTCTAATGGCTTTCCTTTGTTCATATCTATACTTTATCTTTTATTTTGCTTGTTATACTTAGTTGTTTTCATGCTATTTCCTTTGGACTATGAGTTTCTTTGGGAATAGAGACTATCTTTTGTCATTCTTTATAACCCTAGCTTTTCACACAGTACCACTTAATAGATATTTAATGGCTTAACTGACACCCCACTACCAACAACAGCTGCTGACCAGCTGTTACCAATGGGCATATAAACTCAGGGAATAGCAGTATATCCCAGAGGCTCTGCCTCTAACCTATGCTTCCTCTCACCCTCTTCCCATGGTCATCAGCCAGTTAAACAACTCCTATGGCAAAGGAACAAGCCATGCTCACCAGTTCCTGACCAACTACTACCTAAAGGGCAGCTTGTCTGAAGTAGTATAGTATCTTAAAGTATGTAAGCCCAAGACTCCTGAAGTGGCTTTATCCCACCCTCATCCTCACTCCTGACCACTATTTCTCTTTCTATCTCAGTCCTCATTCCCATTATCCCAGGAAGTAACATTTGTGAAGATGTGACCTGGCAGTCACTTTTCTGGGTGTTACATCCCCATCTCCTCAGAAACCACAGCTGTTGAAGACCCAGAAAGGAAAATTTTTACCACAGAAATCCTTGGCATCGTCAAATGGTTCAGTATCAGAAACAGTATGCTGTTATTTATAGACATGATATTAAGTAAAGTTGGATTATAACTGCTTTATTGCTGTATCCTAAGAATCATGGAACCTTTTCCACTGAAATCTCTTATCTGTGTTACCTCTCCTATTAGAACATGAACTTCTTGAAAACAGGAATGGTCTTTTGTATTTTTATATCCAATGTTTCCTGAAGGGTTTGTAGGACTTAATAAAAGCTTTTTCATTAATTCAGTTAATTATTCAATCATATGTTTTGTACTACTGGGTAAAATGCTTTTTTTTTTTGAAGTCAATAAAATTTTTTTTTTTTAATAGATGGTATTTATTAATCTCAATATTTATTAATCAGAAGACAAAATGAATAGGTTATAGGTTAAATACAATTAGTGAAAGACTGGAATTTTAAAACTCACAATCTAAAAAAGTCAAGAAAATTGGATGTTCACTATCAAAGTAA
>JAQQSV010012829.1:0-12666 GCA_028646515.1 Pseudochirops corinnae | reverse complement strand
TCAATTGAATAGGAAGGGATGATACTTTAAAAGGTGAAATTGTGAGGTGGGAGAGGAATTGAATGAGAGGAGACAGGGAGAGACATAATGGGTTTAATCATCTCATATAGAAGAGGCAAGGGATAACTGTTACAATGGAGGGGAAGAACAGGAAGGCAAAAGGGAAAGGGTCAACTTTACTGTCTTTGAATTTGGCTTAGGGAAGGAATGACATAAATTCTAAACTGGGTATCTTGCCACACAGGAGAATAGGGGGGATAGGGATGAGAGGTGGGATGATGGAAGGGATAGTAAAATGGGGGGGCAGGGTTGTTGGAAGCACACATTTTTGTAAAGGGACAGGGTAGAGAATGGAACAGCAGGGGGTGGTGGGATAGGAAAGAGGGACATATAATCAGTCTCTCACAATATGTCCACTGTGGAGATGTTCTGCATAACTACACATGTACAGCTTGTATTGAATTGCTTGTATTTCCAGTGGGGGTGGGTGACAAGGGAGGAAGGGAAAGAATCTAGAATTTAAAGTTCTATAATCAAATGTTAAATGTATATATATATATGCATAAATATATGTGTATGTGTATATATATGTATATATATATATACATATAATTATTATTATTATTAACTACATGAAACTGGGAAGTAAGATATACAGGCACTGGGGTAAGGAGATCCATCTTGTCCTACCAGAAAGTCAGAGGGGTGATTGGGGAGGACATAGGAGAGAGCTGATTGGGGGAGGGGTTATACAGTGGGATAGGGCTGTTTTGGAGTGGTGGGTGGGGAAAGATGGGGAGAAAATTTGTACCTCAAAATCTCATGGAAAAGAATGATGTAAACAAGAAAATAAATAAATAAATTTAGAAACCAAAAATAAAATAAAATAAAATAAAGATCAAATAAATTGGGGTAAGTGTAAAAATGTTTAAGTAATGACCATGCACTCCATTGTGGTTTGTTTATTTGTTATCTAATTTTTTCTTTCCTTTTTTTTTTGACATTTCCTTTGATTTATTTTTAGTTTTCAACATTTAAGTCCACAAGATTTTGAGTTACAAATTTTCTCCCCGTCTTTCCCCTACTCCCCACCCCAATATAGGAAGCCTACTGAATACCCCTTCCCCCAATCTGCTCTCTCTTATATCCTCCCCCATGGACTCTCTAAACTTTTAGTAGGGTAAGATAGATTTCTATACCCCAGTGCCTGTGTATCTTATTTCCCAGTTGCATGTAAACAAAACAAAACAAAACAACATTAAAAATTGTTTTTGAAACTTTTATTTCCAGATTTTGTCTCTTCTTCCCTCCTCACCTACACCCACTGGGAAGATTAGCAATTCCATATAGGTTGTACATGTGTAGTTATGCAAAACATTTCCATAGGAGTTAATATTGTGAAATACTAACTATATTTCCCTCCATCCTATCCCACCTCCCACTTTTTCTATTTTCTACTTTGACCCTGTCCCTTTTCAAAAATGTTTGCTTCTAACTACTCTCTACCCCAATTTGTCCTGCCTTCCATCATCCCTTCTCTTATCACCTTTACCCCTACTTTCCTGCAGAGTAAGATATCCACATGAGTGTGTATGTTATTCCCTCCTTAAGCCAAATTCAAGTAGAGTAAGCTTGACCCATTCCCTTTCTCCTTCCTGCTCTTCCCCTCCATTGTAACAGTTTTCTCTTGCCTGTTTTATATGAGATAATTTACCTTATTTTATATCTTGCTCTCTCCTTATTACATTCCTCTCTCATCTCTTAATTTTATTTTTTAGATATCATCCCTTCCTGTTCAATTCATTCTGTGCCCCCTGTCCATGTATACCCATACACATATATACACACACTCATATATGTATTCATACACATATATACCCTCCTGTATAGACATATATGTATTTATACATATATAAGCATATATATTCCCTTCAACTATCCTCATACTGAGAAAAGTCTCATGAATTACAATTATCATTTTTCCATGTAGGAATGTAAAGAGTTCAACTGTCCTAAGTTCCTTATGATGTATTTTTCCTGTTTACTTTCTCATGCTTCTCTTTTTTCTTGTATTTGAAAGTCAAATTTTCTGTTCAGCTCTGGTTTTGTCATGAAGAACTTGAAAGTCCTCTATTTCATTGAAAGACCATATTTTCTGCTGAAGCATTGTACTCAGTTTGGCTGGGAAGGTGATTCTAGATTTTAGTCCTAGCTCCTTTGACCTTTGGAATATCATATTCCAAATCCTTTGATCCCTTAACGTAGAAGCTGCTAGGTCTTTTGTTATTCTGATTGTGTTTCCACACTATTCAAATTATTTCTTCCTGACAGTTTTGTAATTTTTTTCTCCTTGACCTGGGAACTCTGGAACTTGGCTATGATATTCCTAGGAGTTATCTTTTTGGGATGTTTTTTCAAGAGGTGTCAGGTGAATTCTTTCAATCTCTGTTTTGTCCTCTGGTTTTAGGATATCAAGGAAATGTTACTTCATAATTTCTTGAAGGATGGTTTCTAGGCTCTTTTTTTAAACATGGCTTTCAGGTAGTCCAATAATTTTTAAATTGTCTCTCCTGGATCTATTTTCCAGGTCAGTGGTTTTTCCAATGAGATATTAAACATTGCATTCTATATTTTCATTTGTTTGGATCTGTTTTACAATATCTTGATTTCTCATAAAGTCATTAGCTTCCATTTTCTCCAATATAATTTTGAAGGAGTTATTCTTTTCAGTGAGGTTTTGAAATTTCTTTTCCATCTGGACAATTTGGCTTTGTAAGGCATTTTTCTTTTCATTGGCTTTTTGGACCTCTTTTGCCATTTGAGTTAATCTATTTTTTAAAGTACTATTTTCTTCAGTCAGATTGTTGACTGTCTTTTCAGGATTTTCTTGCGTCATTCTCATTTCTCTTCCCAATTTTTTCTCCCTTTCTCTTACTTATTTTCAAAATCCTTCTTGAGTTCCTCCATGGCCTGTAAGCAGTTCATATTTTTCATGGAAGCTTTTGATGCAGGAGTTTTGACTACTTCTGGTTCCATGTTTTGATGCTTTTTGTCCCAAAAAAAGGATTCTCTAGTCTGATTATGCTTCCTGTGTTCACTCATCTTGCCAGCCAATTACTTGACTTTTGAGCTCTTTGCCACAGTAGAACTATGCTTCCAGAATGGAGAGAGCTGTGCCCCAAATTGCTGGGGGTTTGTTTTGTAAATGTTGTCAGGCCCATGAGGAGGGCACCCTCTCCACAGACACCCCAAGCTCTGGCACACTGGCCACACACCCCAGTCAAAGCACAAGTGATTACCCTCTGGTCACCCTACTCTCTGTAGGCCAAGAGATCTGGAGGCAGCCATGCAGGCAGCAGCTCCAGTCACCACACCTCAGCCACTGCTCACCTGGGGGCAGGGGCTGGATCATGCTTGTTTGCTACAGGGTTCCAACAGAGTTCTCAACTGACCTTTTACTTTCTCTTTGGCATTTATTGATTGAAAAGTCTGAAAATCTCCACAGCTGCTAGTGATTCATTCTCCTGAAGTCTGTTCAGGATAGTATGTGCCTCTGGTTGGGGAGGCCCCAGATCTGGTCATGGGTGGCTCAGGCAGGACTGCACTCAGCTCCAAGCACCATGAGGTAGACCCTTCCTGTTGACCTGTCAGACTGCATTCAGTTGTAGATTTATTTCTCTGTCACTTTGTGAGCTCCATAGCTCCAAAATTTGTCTAGAACTATATCCTACAGGCACTGGAGGTGGTTGGGGTGAGAGTTCAGTTAAGCTCCTGCCACTACTCTACTACCTCTTGGGACCACCCCCTGTAGAATTATTTCCTATGGATTTTAAATACCTTTTTTAGCTGTTGACAAAAAGTAAGAAGGAACTAGAAGAATGAACCAAGAACCATTATTTTTTTTCTTCTTCTTTCATAGCATATAGATGCCACTATAAATGGTGGCTTATTCTTTCCCAACAGACAAACCTCTCTTTTTACAGAGTATAAAATAGCTCTTTCCAAAGCTAGAATGTGGTTATTGGCATTATTAAATGTCCTATTTCCGAATGAACCCTTGTAATAGTAATGAAATTTGAAGATCCCTGTCTATTGGAAAGCTAAGAGGTAGTTAGCACCTAGTTTAAAATTTAGCATCTGTTAAAGAAACAGAAGGTATGAACCCCTGTTGCTGATATAACAGGAAGGGGCTGAACAGGGAGGAGCAATACTATATATAAGGAAAAACCCTAACTGGGAAAGTCAGAATTTCTTGAAGCAAGCCACATGGAGGCTGGATAAAGTGATTTTGAACAAAGCTTATGGTGCTGAAGGAGGGCCAGCAGCAGCTGATGAGGAGCTGGTAAGGAGCTGGTGAGGATTTCCAAGGGCCAGCTGGAGCGGCCAAAGAGTTAAGAAGCATGACTGTGGTGCCAGTATTTTTTCTGTTTGTCATTCTCTTAAGCCTTGACTTCCTGGGAACAGAGACTCTGAAGGATTTAAGGTGGACTGGACACTGTGAGCTTCAGTTTAGAACAGGAACTGCATGGAGAGCTGGAAAAGGAACTGGGAGCTGTCTGCCTTTGAACCCAGATGACAGTTCTGTGAATCCAGGTAGGAGCTGGGACCATGGAAGGGGATCCAGGGATGCTGAAAGCCTGCCCCAAGTCAAAATGAAAAACCCTCCCTGTGAATACTGTGTAGTGACTCATCTTGATGTGAGGTTTTGCTTTGGGAAGAGTTGTATGATTTGGCCAGATGAGACTTTGAAAACCCAAATGTTGGTGCTTCCTTCTCTGGTAACTAAATAGGTATGGATGTAGTGGTCAGACAACTAGAAGCCCTGTCTGCTGAATTGCGTTATTTTCTATTGAGTAGTAACTGATGGAATTGTAATTTTTTTTATGATTTTGTTTTGTGATTGTATTAAGGACTCTGTGATTGACTAAATGAATGTACTATCTAGGTGTGAAATACTTTGACTTTAAGGATGATTGAATGATTGAGTAACTAAATGAATGTACTTTGTTCTAAACTATGTTGCCACTGTGATGAAAACTATGTGGCCATTTTAGGGATAAGTTGGTGAGTTGTGACATGATGAATGCTGTATTTTGATTTTCTGTGATAATTTGTAACATTGTGAATGCTGTATCTTCATTTTCTCTGAATGTTTTACTCTGATTTGTTATTGAATAGTGTTCACTATATTGTCTAATCAGAACCTTGAAAAGCTGTTCACAGCAGCATTCTTCTGGAAAGCTGCTTGTGCGTGGCTTTACACCCCTATTTTAACAACTCAAAGAAAAATCACAAAAGAAATAATGGTGACCTTATACTATCTTAAAGCATTTTATAAATAAATAGGTGTATCATCTCTTATGCATAGCATTAATAATGACTATTTATAGTGCTTTGAGTTTTGAAAAGCACCTTATAAATATCATTTCATTTATTCTCACATCAACCCCTATAGGTAGGTGCTGCTATTATACCCATTTTACATATCAGATAATCAAGAAAGTTAGAATTTAAGTTACTTTCCCAGGGTTTCACAGCTGCTATGTGTCTGAGGCAGAGTCTGCACTTCCTTTTTCCAGTTCTAGCATTCAATCCACCATGCCACTTAGACACCTATATTGGCTATAAAGTAATGTTTTAGAAGAGCCTCAACATTGGTAAATCCAGAAACTTTTCTTTTAGTTGATGGTGATTTATAAATAATTTGATCATGACTTTATTTATTGAGATTGCATGGAAATGACACCTTGAATGAAGACATCATGTCTGTGTTTTGCTCTTGGGCACAGATATGGTTTTCTGAATGTGGAATTACTTTTTTTCTCTTTTAGTTGATCTGACACTCATTTTAAGCAAATAAAAAACAGCTGATTAATTTCATGCTCAGAAGCAGAAGGGAAAACAAAGAGAATGGATCACAGGACATTGTGACTAAGAGCACTTCACTCCCTATAATTGGGAAAAAGGTCCCTTGAACCATTGCAACAAATGGGGGCACAGTATGACCTGAAAGCTTCTTGCCTTAACAGCAGATGTTTAGTTCAGAATTAACTTGTCATCCATTAAAGACAATGTTTAATTGCTTCCTTCTACTAAAACATCAGATCACTTCTCTAACATAGAGGGTCAATACAATTCACATTCTTTCTGTGGAGACACTGCTGTAATTTCCATTTTTGTTTGGAATGAGAAATCATGGCTATTGCTCCTTGGTCCTGCTAAATCCAAGCATTAATTTTTAGAAGATGGCTGCTGCCAGTAACTTTCCTTTCAATAGTCTTTCCTTTCAAGGATAATACCTCAGTTTTATGGAGAACTTTAAGACAAATGAGTAAGCTCCATTTCAGCAAAGGCCAAGCCTTGTCTCAACTTTCTATCTCCTCCAGTGCTTAATGGAGTGCACCAGAGACATTAGTGCTTAATAAGTATTGGTTGGATGAATGAGATAGTATATTTATTATCCCCATTTTATAGACTGTGAGCTGCAGCTAAGAAGAGATTGGCTTTCCAAGAATATGGAATAACTTGGAACTGTTAGAGGGACTCAAATCCTCTTCTGATTCCAAGTCCAGGACTTTACCTTCTATACCATGATGCCTCTTGGACAAATCTTGAATCTGTTTTAAATTCCAAGATGTAATCCCTTAATATTCTTTCTCATGTATCAACCTTGAACTACAGTTTAAGTCAACTCTTACCTGTTCAGGGAATGACTTCCCAGGCCTTGCCTTTTGTCCTCCTTTTCTTTTTCATTTCAGTGTTGTCAATTCATTAGCAGATTCACCTGAATCTGTATAGAGAAAATGAGAAATCTTATTGACAAATGACAATTTGACTGACTTTTCTTCTTATGGCTCTGAGCTACATGCTGGTGGATAAGAAAATTCAAATTGGGCTAATGTGATTTTTTACATTATCTTTTAGATTCATTAACAGATATCCAATCCCTTCCTACCATGGATACTTAAGAGATGACCATATTTAACTTCAGGGCTTCGAGGGTTCATGGCTATATAGACTGGAAATATTCCTAATAAATACAGTATGTGCAAAGGCTAATTCTGTAGGGGTATTTTGCTTGGATATTTAACAATAAACAGATGCTAGAATCCTTATAGAAAATGCATAGTCTGCCTGTGGTAGACTTAGAAAGCTAAAATAAATAAATCAAGGAAAATGCAGAATTATTTAGAAAATACAGAAAAGAAACTCCAAAGACTGTAAGTCATTTGTACCAAAATCTTACAAGAATGATTCCCAGCCTTCGAGTTATTGATGTTTTGTGTCTTGATGCAATGAGACCACTGTGCTAAAATAGTCAGAATGACCTGAATCAAATGTAGACTGACAAGAACAACTAAAATGGAATGAATTTTGTTTGTTTCTTTTGTTTACAGAAAGGACAGATTCAGTGCTTAAATGAATGAGATGACGAAAATAGTTGAGAGATGAGAATTTCAATAAATTTAGCTTTGTCTTTTCTTTGTCAAGGAAAATGTACTTTAGACTGGAAAAGGAGGAAGGGAAACATTTGTTAAATAGCTTCTATATGTGGAGAACTGTGCTAAACACTTTACAATTTTCTCATTTTATTCTCAAAATGACTTTCAAAGGTAAGTGATTATTATGCCCATTTTATATAGGATGATACCAAGGCAGTCGGAGGTTAAATAACTTGCCCAGGGTCACATGGTTACTAAGTGTTTAAGGTCTGATTTGAACTCAGGTCTTTGTGAATATAGGCCCAGTACTGAATAACAAAATAAGCAATGAGGTATCAAGGGAACCTAGCTGCTTTTATTAATTTCCAGTCACCAGGTATTCATATATTCCTTCCCATGGCATTTTCACTCCAAAGAATAGATGGATGTGATTGTTGAGGCATGACTGGAGAAATTTGGAAGATTGTAGGAAAAGGTCCTACAATATTGGAGAACAAATGCATGAATAAATAGGTTGTGAAGGGGTATACTGAATTTTGCAGCCAATTATTAAAAGAATTTGACTTTGACTCCTGGCTAAATTCTAAAGAATATTACTATAGAAATGTTCAACGAACCCCTGGAAAAAGAAGTCAGTGATCTCCAAAGTCAGTATAGTATTATTAAGAAGTGTTGGTTCCAAAATAACACTAATATATTAGACTCCAGATTAGAAAAATGTTCCAATAAAATCTACCTAGGTTTTAGAAAATTATTTTACAAAATTTCTTATTCTTTTGGGGCAAAAATGGAGAGATGCAGAGAAGACTGATAGCTTTAAGTGGATTTGGAATTCATAAAATGTCTGGACCCAAAGTATAGTTATTTAATGTTTCATGTCAACTAGGGAGTGTCTATTGAACATTCCCAGAGACGTGCCCTTTTGCCCTATAGTATTTAACATTTTTGACAATGACATGTGGAAAGACAGAGAAGGCATGTTTATCATATTTCATGTAACACAAAGCTAGGAAGGATAGTTAATATGTTGGTTTACTATCAAGATAAAAAAAATCTTGTTGGTTTAGAACACTGGAACAAATCTATTATGATAAAATGAATTGGGGACAAATATCTTACATTTTAACTGAAAAAAAGCATTTTTTCAAATGCAAGAGAATGGATGTATGGCTAAATAATAGTTAATCTATAAGATATCTGAGTGGTTTATTGAAACTGCAACTTAATATCTCAATATTGTGACATAGTGACTGGAAGTCACAAGAGGCATAATTTGCCTTAATGTAAAGCTAAAAACTTCTGAATAATTTGAGCCACACAAGAGTGAAATGGAAGAATGGGCTCTTAGTCATTGGAGGCTATCACATAGAAGTGGCACAAATACATGTTAGATGTATTATACTAGGGAATCATCTGGGGCATATGTTGGGTATATTGAGGATCACACAGGTAAGAAATGAACTATATGATTCAATGTCCCTTTCAGCTGTTGACATGCTGTGATTCTATAATTTGAAGTCATAAAATACATATTAAGATTCAAAAATAGAAAGGCATATTTTTATAGACTGGAAAAAATAATTTAAAATATCAGAACAGAGGTATTGAGATCCATTTACGGTTCAATGAAAATAATCAAATAACAAAAAAGTGATCATTAATACTGTCTTTGTAATAACATAGTTTCATTGAGTTTTAATGAGTAAATACATTGTTTTAACCTGTGAACATTAGACTACTATATTTAGTAATGAACTTTAAATTAAATAGGGGAGCATATTCCCTATCTAATAAGGGATGCAGAATTCAAAGTGTAGTGTTGAAATGAAGTGATGATGGGAAAAGCTATGGAGACAGATAGAACTCACTAAGACTATGCCTTTAAGACAAAAAAGGAAGACTTAGCACAATTCTCCTTGAACTATTTTCCTTCAACCAGTATCTTTGCTTTCTCTTGGCTTAGCACTTCTGTGACTTCTGCCCTTTCTCCCCTGCTCTCTGACCATGTGAAGATATTAATGCCTGTGTAGCCTCAGTAACTCCTTCTTCCCACTCCAAGCTGAAATTGTGTGATGTTCTGACAGATGACTAAACATTGTATGCTTAGTTTAGATAGATAATATACTAATTAAACACCTCCTGTGTGTAATAATGAACATAGGGAGAACAGCTGTCTACCTATGTAGCGTTTTTCAAAGTGATCACACCAACCACAAGTATTTCCTTGGCTAGTCTTGCCATAGTACTCTTGAAATCACATGACTTGGTTGAAAGCATTGAGGGCTGCTAGCAGAAGCAAACCTCAGAGGTATAGTACACTTAACCATTACAATTCCTTGCAATCTCAAAATAACTACAATATTCAGTGGGTAGTTTATCAAGCACAGTCTTGAGGAAATGGGCATTGGGGTGGATTATTTTTGATGTCTGCAGGGGACAGAGAAATATTGAATATGAAGTGCTGCCTTGAAGGAGTGCCACTGTAGTGTGTGTGTGTGTGTGTGTGTGTGTGTGTGTGTGTGTGTGTGTGTATGGGAGTGGGATTACATTGTTTCCAGTGTCTCTCGTCTTCAATCAGTTTTCACATAGTGCTCAAATAATTGTCCTAGGTCACAGGTCTGATAATATTACTCCCTACAAAAAAGCCTTCCATAAATCATGTGAGCACAATATGCAAGTTGTTCAGCTATGGGGGAAGGGTGGAGGTCAACCTGTGGCTTCAAGGCCACATGTCGTCCTCTAGGTCCTCAAATGTGGCCCTTTGACTGGATCTAAACTTCACAGAACAAATGCCCACAATGAAAGAATTTGTTCTGTAAAACTTTAACTCAGTCAAAGGGCCACAACTAAAGAAAGATCTAGAAGGCCACATGTGCCCTCAAGGCCACAGTTCCCCACTCTTGATAGGCATTTCAGGTCTCCACAACATGGCTACAATCTACTATTCTGAGCTTCTTTTCCATTACACAAAATATGTTCCTGCATTTTAAATTGTAGTCATACTGGCCTAAATTAAGCATTGTATTTACTATCTTTGGAAATTTTTATGTGCTATTATCTGTACCCTTAATTCATTTCTTCTTCATATTTCCTTCCAGAATCATTATCTTCTATTAAAGATCAGTTCATATTTCCTCCTCCGTGAAGCTTTGCTAATCCCCAAACTTGTTGATGATTTCTTTTCTTAAATTGCAATGTTTACAAGGAGCATGCAAGCTCCTTGAAAAAAAGGATTGTGGAGGCAGAGTCAAGATGGTGGTGCAGGAAAACACTGTGGGCTCCCCCATAACAACCTCGAGTACCTATAAAATATGACTCTAAACAAATTTTAGAGCTACAGAACCCATAAAGTGACAAAGAGAAACAAATCTCCCACTGAAGGCAGCATGGTGGGCAGACAGGAAGGGTACATTGCAGCATGCTTGGGGCACAGCCCAGCCTGCATGAGCCCATGGTTTTAGCACCAGGGTGGCTTTGACCAGCATCAGGTGGAGCATTTGGGAGAGTGAATCACCAAGAGCTGTGGCAGTTTCCAGAATTATCAACCAATCAATGCCAAAGACAAAGTAAAAGGTCAGTGAAACTCTGATGGATATAGGGGGGAGAGAGTGTGGTCTGGCCTCTGCTCCTCAAGCAAGAAGCGGCAGTAACAATGGCCCTGCAGCTGCCTTCACATGGCTGCTTCAGAGTTCCCACCCTGCAGACTATAGGGGGGCCAAGTGACCATTCAGAAGCTAAGCACTTTTGCCTTAACATCCCTGAATCTGCATCACGGTCTTTGGTAGTGATCCTCAGGTGTGTGACCAGTGAGTCAAAGCTGGTGGGGCCTGTAAGATGACACCATCCTAATAGCTCCAGCAGCTGTGAAAACCCCAGCAATTTGGGACAAAGCTCTCCTCTCTGGAAGCAGAGTTGTACTGTGGCAAACAGCTCAAAAGTCAAGTAACTGACTGACAACATGAGTAAGCAAAGGAAGCAAAGCAAGCGCAGCCACTGAACTTTAGATTCCTTTTTTGGGGACAAAAAGGATAAAAGCCTGGAGTGGGAGGAAGACAACACAGTCAGAACTCCTACACCAAAAGCTTCTAAGAAAAATATGAACTATTACAGGCCATGGAGGAGTTCAAGAAGGATTTTGAAAATCAAGTGGAGGAAAAAGAAGTGGAGGAAAAATTGGGAAATGAGAATGATGCAAGAAAATCAGGAAAGAGAGTCAACAACCTGACTGAAGAAAATAACACCTTAAAAATAGGCTAACTCAAATAGCAAAAGAGACCCAAAAATCCAATGCGGAAAAGAATGCCTTAAAAAGCTGAATTTGCCAGATGGAAAAAGAATTTAAAATGTTCACTGAAGAGAATAATTCCTTCAGAATTAGATTGGAGCAAAAGGAAGCTTATGACATTATGAGAAATCAAGATACTATTTAAAACAGATCTAAACAAATGAAAAAATAGAAGGCAATGTGAAATATCTCATTGGAAAAACCACTGACTTGGAAATACATCCAGGAGAGACAATTTAAAAATTATTGTACCACCTGAAAGCCATGGTCAAAAAAAGAACCTAGAAATCATCCTTCAAGAAATTCTCAAGGAAAACTGACCTGATCTTTTAGAACCAAAGGGCAAAATAGAGGTTGAAATAATTCACCCAATCACCTCTTGAAAAAGTCCCAAAAAAAGAAAATTCCTAGGAATCTTATAGCCAGGTTCCAGAGTTCCCAGATCAAGGAGAAAATATTACAAGCAGCCAAGGAGAAACAATTTGAATATTGTGGAAACACAATCAGTATAACATAGGATCTAGCAGCTTCTACATTAGGGGATAGAAGGGCTTGGAATATGATATTTCAGAGATCAAAGGAGCTGGGATTAAAACCAAGAATCACCTACCCAGCAAAACTGGGTATAATGTTTCAGGGAAAAATATGGTCATTCAAAGAGGTAGAAGATTTTCAACCATTCTTGATGAAAAAATCAGAGCTGAATAGAAAATTTGACATTCAAATCCAAGAAGCAAAGAGAAGCATGAGAAGATAAACAGACAAAGAAATCATAAGGACCTTATCAAAGTTGAAATATTTACATGTCTACATGGAAAAACAATAATTTTAATTTATGAAACTTTTCTCAGAATGAGGATAGTTGAAGGGAATATAAATGTGTATATATATATATATATATATATATATATATATATATATATATATATATATATATAT
>JAQQSV010012828.1:0-12666 GCA_028646515.1 Pseudochirops corinnae | reverse complement strand
CTCCCTCTCTCTCCCATGATCTTTCTTTTCCCCAAAGAAGGAATCTAGGGTTTGGGAGCTGTTCTTACTTTGCTTCTTACGCTTACTCTTACTCATGGTTGTTCAGACCGTGATTTTTTTTTTAAATCTCTGTGGGGCTCTGCTTCCAGAAGGGAAAGCTCTGTCCCAAATTGCTGGGGTCCTCCCAGCTGCCGTAGCTCTCAGGAAGATGCTGGGACTCTTCCTACTTACTTCCGGCTGACTGGATAATGAAGACTCCAAGACTGAGGCCCAAGACGGCGATCCGGATCCAGGCCACTCAACGTGAGAGCACTGGCCTGAGAACAATCGCTAAGGCCCCCTGCTGTCTGCAGGCCGCTGGCGGGAACCTACAACACGGAGGCGGGTGCAAAACCTCTGCCTTTCACTTTTCTGCTCTGGAGGCCTTTCGGCCGGACTGCTTATCTCCCCCTTTCGCAATCCCTACTTGCAGCTGCTGCTTATCCGCTCACCAGAGAGGCTCCTGCGCTCCTCCCATCCAGCCACCCCTGGGGCACATTGGTGGCTTCAGGCCAGGCTGGTTTCGGTTCGCAGTGCTGATATGGTTCCTCGTAGCCGAGCTGACTTTAGTGGGAAGTATCTTTGTGTGCGTTTTGGAGTTCTAGGATTGGTTTAGAGTCCTATTTTATGGGTATTTTGGGGTGGCTATGTGAGAGCTGCGATATGTTGCTGCTGCTATGCCGCCATCTTGGCTCCACCCCCCTTGTCATGATTTTAAATACATTGACACATTACTGTTGGTTAAATTTAAACGTTTTACCTGCAGAAATTGTCTCACAGAAATAACCTGCAATAACTAGAAATGCATACCCTTTTGAACACTTCCTTTTCTCATGTATAAATTAAAATGTATTTTTGCTGCATTTTGCAAAATGTCAATTCTCCAAAAATGTGTCCATATGTTTCTGTACCTGCAGTGTAGTAAAGGTTTAGATGAAACCCCATAATGATAGTGGCATACTGTCACTTGGGCTTCAAGCAGCAAAATAAACAGTGCAGCTCGGAAAATGTAAAAAAAAATTAGTCATTGTGCCTGTTTGGCTTATCTGTTCATTTTAGTTTTTCCATGCTTTTCTGGTTTTTTAATATTCTTTGTTTTTCACAGTGAAGCAATGCACATACCACATTACAGTCATATGACACAATTTATTTAGCCATTTCCTAATCAATGGTGTCAACATTCAGAGGTCAGTCTAAGAAGAACAAACAGAATTAGGTTGTATCTGTTTATTTCTCTTAAAGCATGTGGCATGCATACATCCATGTATGGAAGCTGCAGCTTGGAACTGAGGTCTCTTTGGTATGAGGGTGCACAATTTATGTAACCTTCCAACAGGGGCTGTCACTCCATGTATTAGCAAGCACCCTAGTACACCCAGGCTGGCCTGTTAGCACAGGTTCTTTGATCTGCTTTTCTAAAGGAAAAATGGCTTTAAAGGAGTTAACAATCTTCTTCAATTAACAGACAGATAAGTACAGATAAGTGGAAAGAAGTGAGTACCTAAGAAAGAATCCAATAGACAGGGGTCCAGCTGTCTAAGCAGAATAATACAACCACCTACATACACTACTGGACCAGAGAGCAACAACATCTGGGGCGGTGGGGAGGGCTCTTAACAAATGGCTGCCCAGAGTCTTGTTCAGGGAATCAAAAGGTCCTTCTCATGAGTGAGCCTCCTAAGTAAAATACAAACCTCCTAGCATTTTTAGTTTTCAACTAGTAGGCTCAGAGCCTGAAGGCATCACAACCCATGTAGCTCAGTGCCTAACTGGCTAAGTACCAAGAGATGTGAAAGCTTCTCAGCCATCAAGTATGATAAGCAAGTTTCCCCCTAAGCAAGCTCCTCCTTAGGCAAGTTGCTCCCGCAATGGCCTCTGTGTGACTCAGGATGTATCATAGCTGTGAAAGCAGCAAGGCATCTGTGATTGAAATACCTGTGTACTTTTAGACCTGGGAAAATGGCTCCTGTTCCAAGGGAAAAGGGAACACATGTGGTCACATAGACCTATTAATGGACAGGGAAGATCTTCCTGTTCCATTAACATTACACTCCATCATCATTCCCCCCCCCCCCCCTTCCCCCAGAGAAAGACGAGCCTTGGGTCATCTAGACAAAAGAATGTCTCCACCTAGACAAAAGAATGTCTCCACCCAGGTTGGATTAAAACACAATGGGCTTCCCTACTTTATATTAAATTACTTGTAGGCTTGGGTCGGGGTTGACCAGGATAAGAAGAGTCAATGCATTCTCATTATCAGTAATGTCCTTCTGAAGAAAAACTGAAAGGGACACTTTGGAAGAAGGGTGGGGCATTGATGTGGGAGAAGCTCTGAATCTCTAAGATACTGGTTATTAGTAATAATTTTTCACATTCTTCCATCTGATTCTAATGTGAGGCATGACCTCAATGAATCACTGATTTGGCCAACACTCCATCAAGGGTTTTGGGACTTAAGATGGGTAGCAATGTGAGGGGAAGAAATTGATCTGCATATTGACAAGACTAAAGGAGTGAACAGGTACATTTTAAAAGAGATTTCTTTTGAAAAAAAAAAAGGGAAATGGTTTAGTAAGCATTAATTGATGGACTCCCAATGGGAAGCATTCCTTCCCTTTGGAAGAGAAGTACTGAATTTTTTCCAGTCTTGACAAAATTCCAAATCTTTTCAGAAAAAAAAAAATTCAAATCCTGCTCTGGACATTGATAGTATTTCTGTTAATTTGCCCTACAGACCATGAAAATTGGAGCATTGCTTGATATAGAATGTTGTTATATTGGTCTATCAAAGTTGATCCTTTTGTTAATTTAAAAAGATAATTGGATCCTATATTTGTTCCTATCATCATCAGCCCTCACATGGAATGCAAATTGTACTATTGAGTCTACTACCTGTGGTCTTCTAGGGTTTCCATCAAGTTGCCTCCTTGTTGTCTCCACTAATGTGGCACTAGGCAATGAGTAAGAGTCAAGAAAGCAGGTCCAGCTTTTGCCACGTCTTTGGGAAAGTCTTTAGCTGTGCTCCTGTTTCCTCATCTGAAAAAATGAGAAGGTTTTATGAAGCTGCACCTGACTCTCTCCAGTGGCCAGGATGCAGTCCCAGCAAACCTTGTGAGGTGCTCTGAAGTAAATCTCTCTGTCTCTCCTGCTCCACCATGGAGATGGTGTGTAAGGTTATAGCATTCCTAGTGATGCAGATATGACTGTTCTTATTAGGAAATTTTTTTTTTATTTTTATTTTTTGTCAAGATATGAATTGCTGCCACTTTCACATTACAGATTTTCCTCCATCATTTAAAAGAAAGAACTCCTCCAAAGAGGGAGTCAGACAGAAGGTATTTTTCTGAGATGAAGAGAAAAATCCATTTGTTGTCCCTGTCTCTGGGGCGGTTGGAATGCCAAGTTTTCTGTACAAGTGTGATTGTAAGTAAGCTTCTAGATTGTCTTTTTATTTTTTTTGCTTGTTTATTAGAAGTTGATGTACTTACTTGATATCTGCTTCATTAAAATTTTTCAATGTTGAACAAAAAAGTTTTTTACATTTTTTATGTCATGGGCCCCTTTGGCAGTCTGCTGGAACATATGAACTCCTTCTAAGCATACTGGTTTTAAATACACAGGATTAAAAAAGAAACCAAATATTAAAAGTTATCAAAATATTTTTGCTATCCAAGTTCAGGCACTCTCTGGGTCGTGTGTGTGTGTGTGTGTGTGTGTGTGTGCGTGTGTGTCTGTCTGTCTGTCTGTGGATCCCAGGTTAAGAACTCCTGTATTTGAGCTCTATCCTACTTCTAAAATAACAATTTATGATCCTTATTTCTTGCCATACTGCAAAACAAAATAAAGAATACCAATAGTTAGTATTCATATACCACTTTAAGATTTGCAAAGCACTCTATATACATTATCTCATTTCATCCTCATAGATAGATACGTGAAAACTTCACATCATGAGAAGCCTAGGCATACTGTGAGAATCTCCCTCTTCACTTTTGACTGACACCCTGCCCCTTCTCTCCTCTACTGGCTCCACCACTTTTCTAACTTCTCTTTATCTTTTGTCTTTACTTATTAGAGTGATTAGAATGAAAACTCCTTGAGAGTAGGAACTATCTTCTTTTCTTGTTTTTGTATTTACAGCTCTTAACACAAAGTCTGGCATAAGGATTAATGAATGCAATCTATCAATCTGTCTGTCTAATCTATCTATAATATATCATTTGTCTCATCCAGGGGTGGAGAGCATGTTACTCTTTGATTGAATCCAAATGGGCTGCACTTGAAGACCTAGGACACATGTGGCCACAAGGCTACAGGTTTCCCAACCCCGGAGTCTATCTGTCGATCCATCCAGGTCTCATAGGTAAGTATCTGAACTAGGATATGAATATAGGTCTTCCTATCACTAACTCCAGCACTCTGTCCACAATGCTATGGGGCCTATCAAATACAATTCTTTTTCCTTCCTTGCAGGAGTGAGCTAATAAATACCTAACAATTGGGTTTCTGGAGGAAAATACACAAACACACACACAGACACATTTTTAAGTTTGATCAGCCTTATTAGCATTTTTTCCCCGTTACTTTTTAAAGTCTTTACAACCAGGAAAACACTTAATCAAGCCCTGATCTTCAGTGTTTGCTGATTTCTGGGTTGTAAATGCTCCCTCCATGCACCGAACAGCTGGGAGGGAGCCAGTTTGAAGTGGCTGCAGCACACTCCTGTTCATCTTATACTTTTTTCTAGGCCAGGGCTCCCAATGAAATGCTCTACTTTTTTTTTTCTTCCATATTACTTACTGTACTAATGAAGTGCTAATATTGCATTTTTATCCAACAGGTTATTTGCTTAACATTAATCTTCCTTTTTATTAGAAGGTCTTGAAACTTGCTGTATAGAGAAGTACAATCTATCTTCCTATTGATAAGGGGATATATTGACAATACGGATTTTTGAAAGGTAACTAAAGGACATGAACCATTTGGAAAAAAGTGAATCAGTCGGCATCATTTCTGTTTCCAAAAGGTCTTTAAAAAGGCTGCACACAAAGTTTCTGCTTTGTTAATTGCTTTTCTTTAATAGCTCATTTTGAGACTGAGTAGAGTGCCTTAAAAATATTAGCAACAGGATCCTAGCTTAGAGACAGGAAACAAAGGGTAGAAATAAATAGGTACTTCTCAACTTGGTGAAGGCTAGAAGAGTGGAGTTCCTCAAAGACAGGTGCTGAGACAGTAAGTAACCTAGCTGCACCGTGCAGTGTAAAGAGAATGGAAGCAAGAAGACTATTTAGGAGGCTGTATTAACCTAGACAAAAAGTGGCAATATAGCATCAGAAAGGCAGGGACAGTTATGAAAGACATTACAATATAGCTTGATGATGGAGAAGGCATTCCAAGTAGAGGAAATAATATATGCAAAGATATGGAGGTGAGAAAATACAAGGCATATTCAGAAAAGTCAGTAGTTCAATTTGTTTGGAGTAGTGGGAACTAAGATAGGAAGGTAAGGTACGGGTTTTGAAAAACCTTGAATGCCAAGTTGGAGAGTTTGTACTTTATTCAACAAGCCCTGGGAAACTAAAAGTTTTGAGAAAGGAAGTACTGAATTTAGAGCAGTCCTTGGGCAGTGTGGGATCGTTTTGGGATTCACGAGAGAGAAGCTGGAGATAGAGAATCCAGTTAGGCTGTTGCAATGATTCAGGCAAAATTGATAAGGGCTGGAACTAGGGTGGTCACAGTAGGAATTAAAAGGAAGGGACAGATATATTGAGATATTGATAGAGAAAGCTGGAAGTCACATGAAAAGATGATAAAGCTAAAGATGTATTTAAATTAAATTGTAGATACTAGACTCATAGGTTATTAGTGGAAACTAAAGATGTTTGGTAGCATATTCCCAAGATTTTGGAATTGTTGTCCAATAAGACACTAGGCATTGGAATGTGTCTTGAAGGTATTATGGGGTGGAATGAAGGAATGAATAAATGAATGAATAAGAATAGCTATGCCCTTCTACAATATGACTCTTGGATATATTGTAAAAGACAGAATATTTGCCTGAGTGGACTATGGGTCTGACTTAAAATGGCAATTTTGTTGTTTAATCCTTGAGGTTCTGTCCTTAAAAGTTCTGTATAGAGTCACCTCCTCCAAGAAATTTTCAGTGACTGATCCCATTTGACTGTAATCACTCTGTCCATTCTGGTAATTTTTTTTTTTATCATATTTTATACATTTTTAATTTTTTTGTAACTGGGTTTTGTTTATTTTATGTTGTGGTTCCTATGTTCATTTATATTTGTACAATTTTCTTCCATAAATTCTAAGCCCTTTGAAGATAAAGGCTATGTCTCCTGCCATCTTTTTTTTTTTTTAAACAAATAACCATAATTTGAGCAAAAGTCCTCCCCACATTTTCCATGTCCAAAAAATGTGTGTCCCACCGTGTACCTTGAGTTGATCACTTCTCTGTCAGGAGACATTCATCAGTCCTTTGGAATTGTTGATTACCTTCCATCCTTCTCACTCAGAGTCATAAGATGATGGAGCTTGGAAGAAACTTAGAAGTCATCTAGTCCTTCACTTCCTCATTTTACAATTGGGGGAACAGAGGCACAGAGAAGTTAAATGACCTGTCCAAGGACACACAAGGTCTTGACTTTGGTTCCTGTGCCAGCTTTCTCTTTGTGCCCATTAGAGCACTTAGCCTGACAAAAGTGCATAATAAATACAGAGAGATAAAACAGGTATAAAAACAACCTACAAAGCTAACTTATTCATACGTTGTACTGTCTCAAAACTTTCAGGAGGGATATCTTGAAACAGTTTTCACCATAGAAACAAGGACAAAGTGAGCTATGGGTTGCTCTGCCTTCGGTTTATTCCTTCCTTTTAAAAAATGGTGGAAAAAAGGGAAAGAGGGAAACTGTCACTGAACTGGTTTTTTGGCCTTTAATACAGGTTTATAAATAGTGTATTTTAGCTGAGGCCAAATTTGTGAATCACTGGAAGATAAAAAGCTCTTCTCCCCCCCACCCCCAACTAATGAGATTAATTTATTTTTATGTTGTTACTAGAAAAAATAGAGGGGGATCATTCTTTATATAGAGTTGGATACACCTCAACTTGTAATAAAATTTAGCTTGGTCTGAATTTGAAACATCATTGAAAGTGTTCTACCACCTCCCCCAAACCTCAATATTATGAAGCCAGAGGAGTACATAGGAGGAACAAGGACTTTGTCCTCAACCCTTTTTTTAGATTTTTATTAACAAGAATTTTTTGCTGTCATTTGAAAGGAGGTTGGCATGCTTTTAAAAGAAGCCGAAAGCATGCCTAAAAGAGGGTCAGGCAAATTCCACTCTCCATACCCCAGCATCCCCACCCCCAACCCTGAAGGATAAGAAGAAAAACTGGGAGAATAAATATCTGTTCTTTCAAATGGAGTAGATTTCCTCCTTATTTTAAAAGCAGAAATTGCTTTTTGAATATGACAGTAAATCATAATTTTCAAATGAAGGTTTTGGCAAATTGTCCTGTTTTTTGGGAAGTTTCAGCATTGGTCCCTCAAGATCTGGAACATTATAATTAATGAGATAATCTGGGAGCAGTATTAATTTTTTACAGCTGTTCTTAAAATTAATTGCTTTGGGTTGGGGTGGTTGAGAAATTGGTGTCTTCTATTCTGTACTTCCTTCTTTTCCTGGTTCTTCCTTCTGAAATTTTCTTTTAAATTGTTAAATAAATAAATGTTCTTCTCTTTTTAGTAATTAAAACTGGTTTAATGTCTATAATATTTCCAAGTTCAGGGCACTTTAAAGCTAAAAACAAAAATGAAGTTAGCTTCTCCGATACTTTTTTCAAGAATATTGATTGATGCTTTGTACTCATTTTTAAACCAGTTTTCTTCAATTTATATGTAAAGAAAGCACTTGAGTTTTCCCAGAAAACTTAATAATAGGCTTAAGTAAACAAGGACCACAAAGTAAGAAGTTTCTCAATCAAAATGACCCATTTATGCAAAAAGATACATAGTAGCTCTTGTAGTGGCAAAGAACTAAAAACTAAAGGTATGCACATCAATTAGGGAATGACTAAACAAATTATGAGATACAGAGGTAATGGAATACTACTCTGTTGTAAGATATGATGAAAGAGATGGTTCCAGAAAATCCTGGGAAGATTTATATGAAGTGATACAGAGTCACGTGAGCAGCGTAGCACAAAGAACAATTTATATGATAAAATATCGTAAAGAAAAACAACTCTAAAAGTCTGAAGAACTCTGATTAGCATAGGTCCAATCACAATTCCACAAGACTGTTGATGAACCCACTTCCTGACAAAGAAGTGATGATTCAGGACGCAGAATGAGACATACATTTGTGGACATGACCAATGTAAGAATTTGTTTTGTTTGATTATGTATGTTTGTTATGAGGACTTTTTTTCCTGTTGAATTAGTGGGGAAGGGGGAGGGGAGGAAGAGAGAAAATAAATACTTGTAATTGAAAAATAAAAGGAAAGGGGAAAAAAAGAAAGAAAAGAAAAAATAAGTTCCTCATCAACGTAATGAAATTACACACCTTGGCCGCTGGGTGAAGATAGCTGAAGAAAAGGAGAATTTCCAATGATTAACTGAGAAAATCAGCCACACTGTAGCTTAGAGAAAAAGCAAGCTTAACCCATTATAAAGTAAGTTGTAAGGAAATAGTTTATTCTTCACTATTTCAGTTGCATTCATTGGAGAGTGTAGTCATGAAGGGAAGGGATTTCTCTTTCGTTGGCCCCACCCTTTTGGGAACAATATTTTAAAGCAGCCACACCTGTTAGCATCCAGTGGAAGAGCGTCCCCCTGTGGACTTGAGCCAAGGTGATTACAGGAGTTAAGAGTGGGATCATGTTCAGTAGATGGTAGACCCTAAAACAGAGAGGCTCGCTGCTCCCAGGATATAAGCTCAAATGCTTTTCATAAGTGTTTAGCAGCAGTTCAAGATAGGACGCTAGCTGAGGGCCAAACCAGAGACAGTAATGACTACAGTGAGTGAGGACAATGTGCAGTGAGATAGATACGGGCAGTGACTAGCTGAGCAGTATGTGGCAAAGAACTATGTGGCTCCAAGATATGTGAATTTTGGGGGGATACTGCTGACAGTCTTTTCTCCCTGACCTGGGAGCTCTGAAATTTGGCTATAATGCTCCTGGGAGTTTTCATTTTGGGATCTCTTTCAGGAGATGGACAGTGTATTCTTTCAATTTCTATTTTGTCCTCTAGTTCTCAGATATCTGGGCAGTTTTTTATTCTAATTTCTTGAAATATCATATCTAGGTTCTTTTTAAAAATCATGGCTTTTTGGTAGTTCAATAATTCTTAAATTATATCTCCTCAATCCACTTTCTAGGTCAGTTGTTTTTCCTATGAGATATTTCACATTTCCATTATTTCAGTCTTATGACCTTGTTGTGTTGTTTCTTAATATCTCATGCAGTCATTAGCTTCCACTTAACCATTCTAATTTTTAAGGAGTTATTTTCTTAAGTCAGGAGCCAAGATGGTAGAGAAAAGGCAGGGACTCTCCTTTGTGCTAAGAAGTTCCCCTCCAAATAACTTTAAATAATGCCTCCAAACAAATTCTAGAGCCTAAGACAATTTATAAGTTTGGCAGGAAAGTCTGTTGTACTGGTGTGAGAGAGAAGTGTAGTTCAGCACAGGCTGTACCCCAGAAAACCAGAAGTAGTCCTTGGGGGCAACTGCATCAGTAGCATCAGTAGCAGCAGCAACTTCCAGAGACATTAGCCCACAGATGGTAAGGGAGTTGGATAATTGGTCAAAAGGATATTACAGGGGTCTCTTTGCTGACACAAGCTACAAGACACTGTTGTATTGCCTATGCTCAGATCTGTGTCACAGTCCTAGAGCAAGGAGGAACATAGCATGGTAAAGTGTACATTACCAGGGGAGTGGGGATCCTGATTACAGTTCCAGGGGAGGAAAGAGTGATGGTGGTTGCCCAGACCAAGAGAGTAATAAACACACCTCTTCTTAGATCATACAATCTTGGAAGAACTGAAAACTTCCAGACTTCTAGAACTAGTTCTGAAAACAGCTAAACAAAAAACCTGAAGCTTGGGACAGTGACTTCTCCATCCCAGGAACTGAGACCAACTTTAATATAAAACTAAAAGTCAAGAAATAGGCTGGGAAAATGAGCAAAGAACAACAACAACAAAAAAGAACCTGATCACAGAGAGTTACTATGGTGACAGGAAGATTAAAAACCAAACTCAGAAGAAGACAACAAAGGAAAAACTGCTACATCCAAAGACTCAAAGAAAAATGTGGATTGGTCTCAGACCTAAACAAATTCCTGGAAGTGCTCAAAAAAGAATTTTAAAAATCAAATAACACAGATAGAGGAAAAATTGGAAAAAGAAATGAGATGGATACATGAAAATTGTAAAAAAAAAAAAAAAAGGTCAACAACTTGGCAATAAAGAAGATACTGAAAATACTGAAGAAACTATAAAAAGCAGAATAGGTCAAATAGTAAAAGAGGCACAAAAAATCTAACGAAGAGAAGAATGTGTTAAAAAGCAGAATTAATCACATGGAAAAAGATGTATAAAAATTTGCTCAAGAAAAGAACTCCCTAAAAAGTAGAATTAGCCAAGTGGAAAAGGAGGCACAAAATCTCACTCCAAAAAAGAATTTGTTAAAAATTAGAATTGGGCAAGTGGAAACTATTGACTCTATGAGACATCAGGAAACAATAAAACAAAATCATAAGGAAAAAATAGAATAAATGTGAATATCTTTTTGGAAAAACAAGTGACCCATAAAATAAATTGAATAAAGATAATTTAAGAATTATTGGACTATCTGAAAGCTATGATCAAAAAAGAAAAAAGAGTCTAGACATCATCTTTCAAGAAATTATCAAGGAAATCACCTCCTGAAAGAGATCCTAAAATGAAAATTCTTAGGAATATTATAGCCAAAATCTAGAGCTCCTGGATCACGGAGAAAATACTGTAAGCAGTCAGAATGAAACAATTCAGCTATTGCGGAACCATAGTCAGAATAACACACGATTTAGCAGATTCTACATTAAAGGATCAGAGGGCTTAGATCAGTGGTTCTCAACCTGTGGGTTGCGACCCCTTTGAGGGGTTGAACAGAGTCATCTAAGACCATCGGAAAACATGTATTTCTGATGGTCTTAGGAACTGAGACACCACTCCTCTATCCGTCTCCAGGTGGATCTGCCCACATGCAGATACGCCCACATACAAGTATTAAATGGCTGTGGCATTAGGAAGGTTGAGAACTGCTGGCTTAGATTATAATATTCTGGAGGGCAAAGGAGCTAGGATTACAACCAAGAATCACCTACCCAGCAAAACTGAGTATAATCCTTCAGGAGGAAAAATTAACATTCAATGAAACAGAGGACTTTCAAGCATTCCTGATGAAAAGAGCAGAGCTGAAAAAAAATTTTGACTTTCAAATACAAGAAACAAGGAAAGCAGAAAAAGGTATATATGAAAGAGAAATCATAAGGGAATCAAAAACGTTAAGCTGTTTACATTTCTATATGGGAAGATGAGACTTGTAACTCCTAAGAACTTTATTGCTATTAGTTAGAAGTAGTATACAAAACACAGAGAACATGGATATAAGTTGACTATGATGAGATGATTTAAAAAAAAATAAAATTAAGGGATAAGAAAGAGGAATGCACTGGGAGAAGGGGGAAGAGAGAAGCAGAATGGGGAAAATTATATCACATAAAAGAGGTGTGAAAGGAAGAGCTTTTACAATGGAGTGAAGATGGGAAGTGGCAGGCAACACTTGAACCTTACTCTCACTGAAATGGGCTCAGAGAGGGAATAACATACACACTCAGCTGGGTACACGTTGAGGACCACAGGCCAATGGGACTCTGACCCTGATGGCTGAATAAGTCCTTTCAAGTATTTGGCCTGCTGATGGGCCTGGATCGGTTTCTCATCCCCCAGGAAGCATAGAGGTATGAGGATTAGGTCCTTGAGATAAGCATGGCATTTTATACCATGGCCTGGGACAAAGAAGTATGTAATATCTGCAGGGGAAAGCAATTAAGAAGCCTGGATTGGCACGAGGAGCCAAGATGGTGGTGTAGAAGCAACAAGTTTCCGCAGTTCCCACAGCCACCTCAAAAACCCATAAAATATGACTCCAATCAAATTTTAGGGCTCCAAAACTCACAAAAATACAGAAAAACACATCTCCTACTGAAGGCAGCTCTGCAGGAAGGGCTCACTGCAGCATGTTGGGAGCCAGAACGAAAATAGCCTGAAACTGTGGCTTGGCCCTGGGGCGGTCAGGACGAGCTGCAGCTGGAGCCTTCAGAAGAGAGGATCAGTGGCAGCTGTGGCAGTTTCCAGAATTACCAAGCCATAAGAAACAAGGACAAAGTGAAAGGTCAGTGGAATTCAGCTAAATTTGGGGGAGAAAAGCAGTCTGGTCAAACTGCCTCCAGGGCAAGAAAGCAGCAGAAGCAGCAGCCGAGCAGCCACTTCCATGTGGCTGCTTCAGAAGCTCCTGGCTTGCAGACTGTGGGGGGGGTGGGGGGGGGAGCAAGCAAT
>JAQQSV010012827.1:0-12666 GCA_028646515.1 Pseudochirops corinnae | reverse complement strand
ATGTACTCAAGCTTTTCAGTCAATTCCCATTTACTTCATTTCTTTACTACCACAAAAAGTTTGGCAATGACTATTATGTCATCTATTGGACCTTTCTATCTTTGACCTCCTTGAGGTATATGCTTAACAATGACTTCTGGATTGAGGGGTGGGGACATCTTTGTTGCTTTAAAAAAATTTTTTTTCTTTGGAGGGGGAAAGGCAAGGCAATTGGGTTTAAGTGACTTGCCCAAAGTCACACGGCTAGTAAGTGTGTCAAGTGTCGGAGGCCGCATTTGAACTCAGGTCCTCCTGACTCCAGGGTCAGTGCTCTAATCACTGTGCAACCTAGCCGCCCCTTTGTTGCTTTTTTAATGTAATTCCAAATTACATTCCAAAATGGTTGAACCAATTCCACTAAAATATATGGCTAAGTCCTGATAAGTGCAAGTGAGAAATCCTATATAGTGGTTGAATATATTTGAATTTACGCTATTCAAAGTTAAAATTATGTAAAATATATTCACTGGTTCCAGCCCAATTGAAATATGAAGTTAGAATTTGAATAATCCAACTACTTCACGATATTCATTATTCATACTAATAGAGACCTAGATATATTTTATATGTGCCTTATATCCTGTTCAGTGGTGGCTATTTCCATCATTTCTCATCTCTGCCAATTCTGCTAGAATTCTGCAGAATTTAATATAGTGTGCCATGCCCACTTGAAAATACAGAGAAGAGGTTATGAGGACAAAGGAGCTAAGGTGCCAGGTGTCTAATCTACTTACATTGTCCTAGAAGCACACAGAATCTCCCATCAAAACTCATCCCTCTAGTAGTTTTAGTAGTCCTCCAGGACCCCTAGCCTTGTGCCAATGGCAGAGAATGAGAGGCTGGCATTGAGAAAGACCAGTGTCTCTGGACTCCATTGGGTTTGGGATGGAGTTAGAAAGGAGGGAGTTTAGGCAGGCACAATCTTGGAGATAGGAGCCTGTGCGGAGATTCACTGCAAAGCAGAAATCAGGTCAGAGAGACAAGAGAAGAAACCAAAGGAGATTCAAATGAAGAGCAGAGTCTGGTTCACCCTCTGTCTTTCTACAAGGTCAGATGGTGCTCCCCACCTCCCACTTACACATATGTGCATAGACATTCATAATACACATGCTCATGGGTTGAATAAATTTGTCAGGCTTGGAACAGTAGTGTCTGAGGGTCCTCAGAGATGGAGTTTGCACAGGCACAGGAAAGTTGAATCAGGAGAAACCCATACTGTGTATAAACACACAGACATATACAGAGATAAGCTTTTGACCTGTCAGCATTCCCCTCTCAGAATGCAGGTCTTTTGGGATCAGAGCAGGTCTATCAGACTTAAAGGGAGTTGTGTTTATCCCACAGGAAGCTCAATCATTTTTCAAGGTGACCCATCTTCACATTAATTCCTATGTTATATTATTATGCTATTATATCCATGTTATTATATTAATAAATGTTATTAATTACATAATTAATGTATATTAATTCAAAGACAATCTAAAAATAGTACTTAATATACTCTGATTGTGGGAGGATGTGGGCAGTGTTGATGGGTATAGGCTCTGGGAACTCCCTTGAACTCTCTTGAATCTTCCCAATGTATCTGGCATTGCCTGAGGCCATAAGCCTTCCATTATTAATATGAGTCAAGTTACCCTTAACTTAGCCTAGCTCTGCATCATGTTATCACCGGCTGTTTCCTATCCTTGATCTCATCAAAATCCCATTCTCAATCCCTGGAGCCTGACCTCAATTCCATTTAGACCCTCCCTTAGACCTCTCCTCCCAGACTACTTGGGACCCAGAGACCCCTAGATCTCTCCCACAATCTCTCTGTATATAAGATCCATCTTGCCTCCATGAAGGTGCTCAGATTCAATCTACCTCAAATTCAATCTGGTCGCTTGCTTGGCAATACAAGTGTCACAAGTGCTTAGGCTCCTTAAGAGGCTACCCAATACAGGAAATCTTTAATAAATTTTGTTTTACTTTGGCTGTGAGAAGGCTTGACTCGAATTAATTCGGCTGCCCTGCCCGTATTTTGGGGTCTCCAGGACCCCTAAACCCCAAACCTCAACAGTATGGTACAAGTGAGGTCAGAGAATCTGGGTAGGAGAGTTGAGGTCAGAGGTGGCTTCAAAGGATGTATGTAGCTAGCACCTAAGCAGTCTAGGAGGAGAAGATTCTGAGAGGTAAGATTTGTTCTGTTAAAATTGGACTTAGTCAAAAGGCCGCACCCAAGGACCTAGAGGGCCAGGTGTGGCCTCCAGGCTGCAGGTTCTCTCTCCCACCCCCACCCCCAGTAACCCCTCATATATCTACAGAATTTTGCGATTGACAAATTGTTTCTATTGCCAGACCTGTGTGATGTCCGTAGTTTTATAGATGGGGAAAGAAACTCAAGAGTGCCCATTACCACAGGGCACTGCAGGAGGCCCAGGAGATTTGTCAGATCTGCCAGGCCAGGCTGGCGACTCAGGTTTGCTTGTGTAACTACGTGCCGTGAGGGGGTACGTGGGCTGGCCAGTCTGGAGGGCAGTTCCAGAAAACTCAGGAACACGAGATCCGCGTGTAAGATCGAAGATCAAGATCGCCTCTCAGGGTCACACTAAGGGGTAGGGCGCATTGCACCCTGGGATCCGTTCTGCGAGTTCACCGTAAGGCACGCTGGGAGGTGTAGTTCCACCGCTAGTAGCGGCGCAGTCAAATTCATTTTGACACAGGTTACGTGTAGCCTTGTCCTTTATACTATAAAATCCCTGATCATCTTATAGTTTATCCAGTAGCTTTCCATGCAGCTCCAAGGCTCAGTCTTGGCCACTCCGTTAGGGAATGAGTTTTGGTGAGCAACTAAAACTTTTCCTTGGTGCGAGCTCTAGTATTTCTCGCGGGAAAAGAACGGTTGTATTCCTGGAATTGCGCGTGCGCACGGGCACACCCCTCCCCCTTTTCCCGACGAGTAATTCTAAGACCGGCTCGCGCAAGCGCTGTGTCCCCAAGCCAAGATGGCGGCTAGGTGTTCCTCACGCTGGTTGTCGCTGGCTGTGGGGATTCCCCGGCTGCCGTTTGCTGCGGGGAAAGGGGCTCGGGCACCCTGGGAGTGCACCTTAGTGGTCTCTCTGGGCCGTAGACTAAACCATGCAGTCATCTCGCCTCGTTTGGGAGTCTGCGCCCCGGGAAAACTTCTGACATTGAGACCCAGCGTCTGCCTCTCAGGTGAGGGGAGGCTTCGGCGCCGGGTCTGGAGGGCGAAGGAGCGGCCGAGGGGGAAGTCACCCTCACTTGGTCGGGCCAGGTCGGGGAGGTGGGACGTGGCCACTGTAGGCCCGGGGTCATGCCCGGGGGGGTCGGCTGGGGGCGGGGAAGCGCGGTCCGGGCCCGCCTGAATGAGCCCGGGAGGCGGCGCCGGCTGTCAGCATGTGACAGGGAGCCCCTCGGAGCAGCTGGGGTGCGCCTCAGGCCCTCTCGGCCCTCCTCTGGAGCTCTTGACCTTCCTCTCCGGGATCGCGCCGCCGTCTCCCCCAGGGAGTAGCATAGTGGAGCAGGAGGAGGTAAACTGAAGTCTTTGGTCAAAAACGGCCGACGCAGACACCATTTCCTCTAGGAAGCAGGCTCTGATGACCTCCCTAGATTATGGGATAATGAGTAGATCAAATGAGATAACGCCTGTGAATCGCATTACGGACCTTAAAACTCTGTATAAATGCGAACTGTTATTATGACGTTAGCCCGAGCAGTGTCTGCACCTATCTCGTGCACTTAGTGTTTTGTGCTGGCGGGATTTGGATCGTCTGTTTAGAACTGGAAGGAAATCCTAGTCTAACCCCTACTTTACCGATAAAGAATTGATTCCCAGAGAAGTTAAGTACTGTGCCCAAGGACACACAGATGTGTTGAGTGGGAGAGTCAGCATTTGAACTCAGGATGGTCCTTTGACTCCTATAAGTTAGTAAACATTTAAGTGCTTAATTTGTGCCAACCACTGTGCCAAGAGCTGGGGATATAAAGAAAGGGGAAGAAAAAGAAAAGATCCTGATTCCAGGGAGCTCACAATGTAATAGTATTAATTGAGTCTCTTCCAGTATGATCCATGATGGGAATCTGATTTTTGCTGTACTTGTTTCTACTTCTAACCTCTAGCATAATGTTCTTCATGGGGTAGACTAGACAGTTAATGTTTTCTAAATCAGCTCAGTGTGTGTAGATATCTAAAAATACACACAAACACAGATACACACATATAGGACACTTAATGTATGGTTGTTTTGTTTGTTTTGCTGTTCAGTACTGGATGGTTCAGTGCTGTAAGATGTAAAAGATGCTTGGTTTTTTGCTGTCATGAACATACCTCACATTTATATTTATATGGTGCTTCCTGATTTATAAGGGTGCTTTTTATAAGGTGCTCTTCTTGGAGCAACATTGTGAAGTGTACTTGCCTCTGTTTCATAGGTGGGAAAAATGATGTATGTAAAAGTGCTTTGCAACTTTTTTGGCACCACAGTTTTCAGTTGTTAACGTTCATAGTCACAAGGCTAGTAAATGGCAGTGTCACTCTTAACTCAGGAGTTCCTTAACTCAGGAGTGTTTTATGCTATACATAAAGCACTCTGCTCTGTACTCTTATACAAAGGAGAAGCACCAGAGCTCTTGGCTCTTAACAAGCTCAGAATCTAATGGGGAAGCTAAGACATAAGCTCCCAAAATTATGACACAAAGTACAGTAATAAAATAGCTAGTATTTATATCATGCCTACTTTGTGCCAGATGCTATGTTAAGCACTTTACAGATACCTTATTCTACAGTTGAGGAAATTGAGGCAAACAGGTGAAGGTAGCTATGCTCAAGGTTGCATAGCTAGTCTGAAGCTGGATTTGACCTTTTCTTCCAGACTCCAGCTCTGAGCTAAGAGACATGAGGTATTACTCTCATGGGGAAAAACATATTGCTTTGGGGATTATGGAAGGCTTTGTGAAGGAGGCCTCCCTGCATCTTTCAGGGACCTGTCAAGATTTTTGGCAATTGGAAATGTAGAGGGCGTCCATTTAAATTTTGGACAATAGCATGTACAAATGTAAGAAACAGGATGGAATAATGTCCTTAGAATTATAAAGATAACTTTAAAGGCCAAGCCTAGGCAACGCATGTCCTCATAAAATAATCACAAACTGATACCCCATTGTATCCCATTATGTTTATAGTGTGTCCTCAATAAATGATTTATACTTAATGACTTTTTGGGATCCATATTCTTTTTTTTCCAGAGTTAAAGTCATATCCTTTGGATATGGGTCCAGAAGAGTTGACAAATGATCATTTTTTTAGTATTCACTGTGTTCATGCCCTAATAGTGGGCTCTTGGATATGGAAGTTATATACAGAACTTGGATAAATGGTCTTATGGGAGGATCATGTTCACAATATCATCAGTGTTGAGTTGGAAGGGACCTTAGAGGTCTGGTGCCTTATTTTATAGATGAGAAATCTGAGATATAGAGAAGTTAGGTGCCCTAGGATCATAGAATCATATCTTTAGAGTTGGAAAGGACCTCAGAGGCCTTCTAGTTCAGTGTTGTTGTTTTCTAAAACAGGAAAGGATAAGGAAACAGGCTTAGAGAGTGTAAATAACTTTTTCAAAGTCACACAGGAGTGACCTTTGCAGGGAATTTGAACCCAGGTCCTCTGACTACTAATCCAGATCTGTCATCATTCTGTCTCCCTTATAATCCTAATTTTATTAGAAGACATTGAGTTACTTAGAGGTAACATGTTGTAGTGGGTAGAATTGGTCTCAAAGACAGAAAGACCCCCTCTGACATACTGACTCTGGTGATCTGAAGCAAGGTACTTGATCTCTTAGTGCCCTTGATAACTCTCTGAGGCAATAAATTGCAGAGGAGGTGACAGCCTGAATTGGTAGAGGGATTGGGAGTTTCCTATACCAATGAAATATCAAGTCCATGCTTTCATCTGTCCCTCATATTCTTATACAGCTTGTATTTGGGGACAGACCCACTAAAGTACTATATATGAAATTGAATAACAGAGACTGAGTTACACAAGAGCTAGTTTCATGATGTGATGTTTCAGATGTATACCATTTATTAAAAGTATTATACAGAACTTAGCCAGTTTTTCTGAGAGTTCCTCTTCTCTATTTTGTTTTCCTGATCTTCTTACTAGACCTCTAATCCAGTTATTCAGTGATGATATATGCAGCACTAAGGCTGACCTTTCTTAGCTTCTACTCTTGGTTTCCATCAGATTCAATTCTTTCTAGGGCTAACAATTTCTTCCACTTTCACTTAGCTGTGGAAATGTTACCCAGATTTTCATTCTTAAGAGAGCATTAGGAAGGTTGTGTGCTTACCACTGAAAAGAAAAATGGTCATTTTCAGGCTTTATTTAACATTTAATATTAATATAAAATGTGACTTTTCAAAATTATAAAAAGTGATTCAGAAAGCAAAATGCACTTTAAAGACTTTTCTTTAATGAGATTCCTAATTAATGCAACAGAAATTACTTCTATTCTCAGATGATCAAGTGAGGCATAAATTGGGTAATGAAGCTTCTTTGACAAAGATTTTCAATTCTGTCCATCCCATGCAGAGTCCAAATGGAAGTTGTGTTCCTCCCTAGATAGTGAAGTTCTCTAGATGTGCATGGGTCAAGGGTTCTTAACCTTTTCTGTGTCGTGGACTCCTTTGGCTGTCCTCTGAAGCTTATGGACTTTTTCCTAGAATGTTTTCTTGCCTACATTCATAATTGAAGGAAATAGTAAATTTCAGTTAGAGGTTAGTGAAAATGCAAATGCAACTTTTTCTCCATATAAGTTGAAGGACCCCCCTGAATTCTGTTCACAGCTCGCCAAGGAGTATATGGACACTAGGTTAACCCTTACCCTAGTTGGACTTGACATTATACTGATTTCATTGAGTCTCAGAATACTGTAAAACCTCTATGATGAAACCTATAACCACATTTCAGAAAAAGCAAGTAGATGAAGAGTGCCTGTTAGTTGACTGTGATAGAACAACCATTACTTTATCTAAGAAGTGGCATAAATGCTATCCAGGAGATGTCTGAGAAAAGAAAGTGATCTGGTCATGTAGAAAAAGATAGTGAATGGATGGCTTAAGTGTTGTCCCTTGATACCTTTGTCAAATTAAGATGTAGAGAATGGGTTCCAGTGAATTGAGTGGATCCCTTGTGGAGGATTAATGCATAGAAGTTGCATAGGAGTTGAAAGCAGATAGGTTGTGATTTGCAGTGTTACAAGCTAAACATTGAAGGAAGTCACAAATTCATTGGAATCTTGTGGTGTGCTTTTTTAGGCCAAGGTCATGCACATTTTTTGGTACATGTTTCTAATATGGAGACAGAATGTTTAATGAACTGAGTCACATGGTAGACTATTTTTTAGGAATCTGGATGAATTAATCTTATCTGATTCAGGGATCAACAGATTAGGTAAATCCTGAAGGCCAAATTCAGCCTGCTGTCCATTTTTATATTGCCTCAGAGAGCTAAGAATGATTTTTACATTTTTAAGTACATTAACCATTTTTAGCTCCCACATGGCAAACCATAGTTTGCTGACCTAAGTGGCCCCAGTGTTTTGAGTCAGGTTGTGTATGGTCCAAGAGGAAGTTTGTAATCAACAGTGATCTGCTCTTAGAAATGACAATTAAAGCCAATGACATAATTATATAATTTTTAAAAGAAAAAATAGGAAAAGTAAAAATTTAAAACCAGCTTTTCCTACTTGCATATGGATAAAACACTTCCCTCTGTTCAATTCACCAGTTATTTCCTGCCCTTGAGAATCTTTCCTTTACTGGTTTACTGCAGAGATACAGCCTGTACACAGAAAAGTAAGTACAAGATTTGTTGAGGAGGGAGGTGTATTCATAAGAATCTGAAGGAAGATACAAGGTCTGAGAGCTGCAAGTGAGGAGATAATGCTTGCCAGTCATGGGATACAATCTATGTGAGGAAGGCATGGGATAAGGAGATGGAATACTGGATTCAGGAAATGTCTAGAAGTACAATTTGACTATAATGTAGAGTGAAGAAAAAGGAGAAATGTGAAATAAGTCAGGAAAAGTAGTTTGGAGCCAGAGTATGGAAGATTTTAAATGCCAGGCTGAATGAGTTTATATTTTGTCTTAGAGGATATAAGGAACCACAAAATTTTAGAGTAGAGTAGTGACATGAATAGAACTTAACCTTAAGAAAATTATTTTGGCAGCTGTATGAAAGAAGCTTTAAGTTCCCAGTGTGTAGGGATCATAATTTTGAGTTGCAGGCACTTATGCATATTATTTGATTGAACCAGACTATCTTTGATTGCAGTTTTAGACCAAGAGCAAAAGAGGTGTATAATACAACTTTATGGCCCAAGGTATTTGTTACTAATAAGGATTCATATCCCCAGAGCTGAAAAGAGCACAATTGCCTGGCAGTGTATTAGCCATATTCTTCCTTGGAGCTGGCCCCTCTAGCTTGTACTGTTTTTTGTTGTTGGTTTTAAATTTTCATAGTTATACTTAGGGGGAAAGAACCAATTGTTTATTAAGTAAGCTTGACTTTCTAATTATTGTCAAGCATCAAAGGCTTGTTTTCTATTTCTTAGAAGGGTACACATTTACACTTAGATTAGGAAAACTTAAACTTTTTATTTTGGGAATGAGAACCATCTAATTTAAAGTTAAGTACAATTTCCTTTGTGCCCACTACTACTCAGATTTCTAAAGCTATTGCTGCCAAAACCACTGACTCCTGAGCTTTCTAGGTTTGATATGGGAAGTGGGGTTTAGAAAAGAAGGCAATACAAAGAAACTAGGAAGTTTTGTATCCATACCAGTGTGTCTCAAAGTCAGAACTGGAATTTTGTTCTCCTATCAGATGGAAATTCTCCTTACTCCCACAAGACCTGCTTTTTTTGATAGGAAAAAGTATAAGCAAAAGAAAAGAAATACTGATTCCAAAAGGATGAACTTTGCATCATATTTCCTTTACATTCATTCTGATGTTTTCAGTTGAAATTCTTCTACTTCTTTATCTGATTTTCTTCTCTGCCCCTCTTCAACCTCCTCAGTAACCAATAATTTATTTTTATGAGAGTTATTTTGCTGTTTTACTTTTCTCTTTTCTAAATGTTCCCATTATATCTCCTTTACTTTATCTCAAGATTCCCATCCTAACTGCCTTGACTTTATTATCAGTCACCCAGTCAACGTTGGAAGTTATAGTACAAGGTCAGGGAGATGCCAGTCAACAAAATAAACTGGTTTTGCTATAGGTTGATTAATCTAGTCTATGCTTTCTATTTTCTTACTAAGTAGTAGACAACTAGCTTTTGTTTGCCTTTCTCCTCAGAACTCTCTGATGAAATAATCATGAAATACAATCTGGAAATTTAGTCACTTCAGTTGTGTGCTTTGATATCTTTTAATTTTTTCACTTTTGGGAAAAGCAGAGGCTAAAACATTCTTGTGGACGATGCTGGGGGGACCTAAATTCTTAGACTACTCAACAGCTACTCTAGGACATAGCGTGTAAACAAATGTAATCAAACAGTTTCTCTGGACTTTTCACTTTAACATTACTGTTTTATAAAATATTGGAGTTGCCTGGAATGCACATTTTGAATGAAAGAAATTTTTTTAAATCTTAAAAACACCTTCACAAAGATTTGGCTCAACATAATGCCTTTGTGCCATCTCTGAAGTTCACTGGATTCTAAAGATATGATCTTTTTCAATAATGAATTCTGGCAGCAGCTTGACTAAGTTACTTGCATTCATGTTGTAAGTCTGATATTCAGAGCACACTGTGGAAGATTTTAAATGCAAGGCTGACTGAAAAGTTTGTATTTTATCTGAGAGGATATAGGGAACCACAGAATTTAGTAGGACAGTGACATAAGTAGAGTTTTGCCTTAGGAAAAGTATTTTGGGTAGCTGTATGGAAGCTTTATTATTGTAATAACATAGGTGAAACAATTGGTGAATGATTCTAAGAAAATTGGATTATTAGGTATTTCAGACCATCTTCTTTACTTCTTACTCCTGAGAAAGGGTTCATATTTGTGGGCATGGGACGTGTGTGTGTGTGTGTGTGTGTGTGTGTGTGTGTGTGTGTGTGTGTGTACATATTGTTGTTCAGTCATATCTGATTCTTTGTGACCCCATTTGGGTTTTTCTTGGCAAAGATGCAGGAGTAGTTTGCCATTTCCTTCTCTAGATCGTGTTACAGATGCTGATATATACATATACGTGTGTGTGTGTGTGTGTGTGTGTGTACAGTCACATATAATACTCTTATTGAGAAGTAGAACTTAGGGGGAAAAGGTTACCATTCTCCCATATTTACATGTTTTGCTCTTTCCTTCCTTCTGTTGACCATATGTGGCAAAAGATTTGTATTATACATTTTTATAGAAATGCTGTTAAGTGAAAATGGAAATATATAAATTTTTCTCTCTAATATCGCCTAGGTGTGAATAGTTCTTTTGCATAGTTCATCTAAAATTTGGTTGCTTAACTTTGTGTCATATTCTGATATTAATCTTTTTTCTTTTAGGAATAAAATTTTACCCTATAATTTGTGCTGCTCCATTTCACATGAGTCCCCCTTCCTCAGCCAAAGATGATTATTACCAGGTCTTAGGAGTGCCCCGAGCTGCCAGCCAGAAGGAGATCAAGAAAGCCTATTACCAGGTCTGTACAGCAGAGGAGATCGTTAGTGGAAGAGGTGCTCTTGTTCTTGTTTATTTCTGCTTTGACCAATAAGATGTATACATAGCAAATAAAATGATATAAAGCAGACTTTGTAGCATCTGATGAGATTAGCATCTTTGTTCTTTAATGGCTGGTGCTTATTACCTCAGAACAAACAAGAAAACTCAAGTATTAGTAAAGGATATTTTACTAACTCATGGATCACATGGCTGACACTTATAGACCAGAACTGTTGCTCTTGATAAGGTCAGCAAGTTATGACTTATTTTATAGGATGTCATTTGAAGACATTTTAAAATTGTATGAAGCTCCAAGAGGAAACACTTGTTCAGAATTTGCTGGTGCTGTGGGACTTCTTTCTCACTTGTAGCAATGATCTCTTCTAAATGTACACTTGATTCCAGTGATGCCACCTGGTGGTGATGAATATTGCAGGAAGATGGTGATTTCTTTATGCATTTCTTTTTCCAGTCCTATAAACCACAAAATTCAGTGACATATGAACAGGGGTCTCTTATAGGCTTAGTTTTCTGCACCACTATTGTTTGTGTTTATATGCTATGTGAGAGATGAAAATCAGACTTCTAAGCCTGGCTTAAAAGAAGCTATGGTAAAGCCAAGTACATTTACATCGCAGTTTCTTCACTATTAAGTCACCAATGCTAATTTCTGTGAAGAAAGTGAAGTCATTTCGTATTGTATTTTTATATTGTACTGTATTTTTGAGTTTTAATTTAATTTTAATTAGCAAAAATCTACCTTTTCTCCCCCTCCCCTCATGTGCTCTATTTTCAGTGGGTATTATATATTGATAATCTTTTACTGTTTTCTTAGCTTGCCAAGAAATACCACCCTGACACGAATAAGGATGATCCTAAGGCTAAAGAAAAGTTCTCACAGTTAGCAGAAGCCTATGAGGTAATATGCCTGATGTATACTAATTTGTTTTCTCTATTATTCCAATTTTTAATTTATACTTAAGTCACTGTTCTCCAGATAGAACAAGTCCTGCATATTATAGGGCCTAGAATGAAAGGTTAGAGGGTCCCAGTCTTTTGGTTCGATATATTTAAATTTTTTCAGCAACCATTTATTGATTTTCTATATGATACTGTACTAGGCATGATGAGAAATAGAAAAAAAGTGTAGAATCTACTCTCTGACTTTGAAGAACATAGGAAAATAACATACACGAGACAATTGGAGGATGATTTTAAAAATTGGACTTTTAGGTGTTTCAGGCCATCTTTCTATCTTAGTCTTGAGAATGGGCTCATATGGGCGGAGCCAAGATGGCGGCGTAGCAGCAGCAACATATCGCAGCTCTCACATAGCCACCCCAAAATACCCATAAAATAGGACTCTAAACCAATCCTAGAACTCCAAAACGCACACAAAGATACTTCCCACTAAAGTCAGTTCTGCTACGAGGAACCATATCAGCACTGTGAACTGAAACCAGCCTGGCCTGAAGCTGCGGCTGTGCCCCGGGGGGCGGCTGGACGGGAGGAGCGGAAGAGCCTCTCTGGGGAGCGGATTAGCAGAAGCTGCGAGTGGGGATTGCGAAAGGGGGAGATAAGCAGTACTGCCGAAAGGCCTCCAGAGCGGAAAAGCGGAAGGCAGAGGTTTTACACCCGCCTCTGCGTTGTAGCTTCCCGCCCGCGGCCTGCAGACAGCAGGGGGACTTAGCGATTGTTCTCAGGCCAGTGCTCTCGCGTTGAGCAGCCTGGATCCGGATCGCCGTCTTGGGCCTCGGTCTTGGAGTCTTGATTATCCAGTCAGCTGGAAGTAAGTAGGAAGAGTCCCAGCATCTTCCTGAGAGCTACGGCAGCCGGGAGGACCCCAGCGATTTGGGACAGAGCTTTCCCTTCTGGAAGCAGAGCTCCACAGAGATTT